>JABSTL010001296.1:0-19720 GCA_013759095.1 Fusarium sp. NRRL 29148 | reverse complement strand
GAGCACAAAGACTAGTGATGGAGTAAAAAATTAGATTTTTCGTTATCAGATTAATAATGAAACAATCGTGATCAACATGAGATTCCAAATATGGCAGCGATATCGCAACTGATAAGATTGATGTAGGGTGAGCTCGGTATTCCGAACCGAGCTACTCCGAAGACCGGGCCGGATATAAACTGATGCGTTGATTGGCGCCGCGGGTTTGGAATCAAATTGCATCGACTCCGCAGACGCCGCAGGCACCGCACGTGTCTTTTTCTCTTCTCGAACGCGATGTTCGGCATTTACACCGTCTAGAGATAAGTCAGTCCACATTTGCGTCACCGCCACCAAGGAATTCGCAAGTCGGCAGCACTAATTACATAAATTTACTTTACTTGCTCAGCCCGCGAGACTGGTATGTTTATCACGGTATCAGCTAATACGGCGCTAAAATTTGATGATTTCCATCCTGTTCCATGACCGGGCCCGGCCCCTGATAACGCGGGCTCCACACTCATTGCTTTTTCCTGAGACGTTCTTGAGTCGCGTCGAAGCTTTTTAGCTTTTAAATAAACCTGTTCTCCCTCCCCTTCTTTTCGTCCTTCTAGATTTCTCCAATCGATATCACGAAACAACCATCACAATGTCTTCAGCTTTTGTTCAGCGCCCTGCTCCCGACTTCTCGGCTACTACCCTCTTCCCTGGAGGTGAGTTCAGAGACATCAAGCTCTCTGACTTTAAGGGACAATGGTACGATTTCACGCCCTTCCCCCCTGAGAACCTGGATGGACGGACATACTGACTGATGCTTCGTAGGGTCGTTCTTCTCTTCTACCCCATGGACTTCACCTTCGTCTGCCCTACCGAGATCATCCAGTACAACAACGCCCTCGACCGCTTCCGCGAGATCAACACCACCGTCCTCGGCGTGTCCACCGACTCCCACTTCACCCACCTCGCGTGGGTTGAGAAGCCCCGCAAGCAGGGCGGTCTGGGCCCCGACCTGGAACTCCCCCTCATCGCCGACAAGTCCACCAAGATCTCGCGTAGCTACGGCGTCCTCATCGAGGAAGAGGGCATCGCGCTCCGCGGCCTCTTCATCATCGACCCCAAGGGCGTCCTCCGCCAGATCACCGTCAACGACCTCCCCGTCGGCCGCGACGTCGAGGAGACGATCCGCCTGGTCAAGGCCTTCCAGTTCACCGACGAGTACGGCGAGGTGTGCCCTGCCGGATGGCAGGAGGGCGGAAAGACCATGAAGGCTGATCCCAAGGGAAGCCTGGAGTACTTCGAGGAGCAGGGAGAGAATGGTGAGTCCCGGAAGCGACCCAGGACTGAATAAAAGGCCTGGGCACACCATTCGTGGACAGCGCAAAAAAATGAACATTTGTTTGACTAAGATTTGTAATGTTACAGGAGCTAAGGCATAGATGTTAGATTCCAATGAGACTCGAATCCCTATCAACACCCGCCAGTAAAGAAGAAGAAGAGAAAGAGAAAACAAGACCGCGCTGCTACCGGTAGCACATGACGAACGATCCAACGCGATAATAACGAATACGATCCTTATGTTTATGGAGGGCGATGCACGAATGCGACCGGTCGTCTTTGACGAGATACGATTAGAAAGTAGACTTAGACTTAGACTATAGTATAGACATTCCTTGAACAATGTATATTGATGGACGATTCTTCTCAGCGATTCAACCGTGAATTGATGTCTTTGCACAGCATTTGCAATTGCACCGTTTGGTGAATCGTGTTCCCACTGTGAGTGCCTGAAACGCGTCGTACTCAACAAACTCAAAATCATCACCCTGGTTACCGCATTTCCGGCGCAATACCCGGCCCTGCTTGACAAGGACACAAAATAGCTTCAATGCCGAGTTGAACAACATTACAGGCCCACAAAGATGTTTGATACGTTGGGGTAAACCCCGAGCTTTGTCTGAGATTTAAACCTGTCAGCTAGCAAGCATTTCTGATCATCAATGGTGGTTCTCGAGCTGGGTAATTGCAACATCTCAGTGAAAGCCGAACTGATCACGAGACGGAGAAAATTGAATAGCATCAACAAAATAAATACATCATGCCCCGTCAATGTACCCTACTTAAGAAAATTACTATCTAGTTTATTCAGGCCTAGTCCTTTTACTATTTCTGAGAAGCATAGTCCTGGTCTCGTATTGAATAAATAAATCACATATCTACCTAGGGTAAGTCCTTGTCCCCATACTGGATCACCATCGCGTTACATATCCTCATTCAATGGGTCCCACTCCCATATACGCGAAGGAGGTCCAAACTCATACTGAATACGGTCAAAGTATGCCCACGTATCGTCCCCCCAGATATTTCGAGGTCCCGGCTGAGGCCTAAAATTCAGCCCCTGCCGAATCTCCCCTCTGCACATATCTCGTGCATGTAAGATGTGTCCATCTCCGCACGGAACCCATTTCTCTCTGTCCTGCAAGTCAACTTCAAAATTACGCTCTACTGGATCGAGATTCGTTATATGATGATACTCCGTGCTGAGGGAGCTGAGGTGAAGGCTTTCTAATGCTGGCATGGTTTCGATGCATGAGAAGACGGGTGACCATGAACCGCCCACGAGAAGAATGCCGTCGAGAGACAGCTTGGTGATAGTAGGGTGGTTTGTTAAGAACAGAATCAGGTCGTCTGGCCGTAGGGGAAGACCGCGCAGACAAAGTTCCTTCAGACAGGCGAGCCTAATCTTCTGGCTGATAAAATAAAAAGCCCTGGTATACTCTGTAAAAAGGAGTTTATCTGGGCGACAACAATGAAGATCCAGGGTTGTGAGATTGTGCATAAATCTAAGAATTGCGGCTGCGTCGGCACAATCATCCAGATCCCGCTCTGGATGTGGCCTGTAGTCAGAGGTTGCTGCAAAAGCATGACGAAAAAGGGGGTCTCCTTGGGCAGGCGGTGATATTGCGATGCTTGTATTGGTTGAGAAGCTCAGTCTGAAAGATCTGATGTTTTTGCAAGCATATGCAAAGTCATCCACGTCCACCGCTATCCAAGAAGGTTCAACAAGGCTCAGCTGCACACTGCAAGACGGCGTATCGGGGAAGATGTGGAGTTTCTCAAGTTGGATCCTGCTGCGAGATATGGCCAAGATGACGATGAAGTAGGCTTCAGATGCTGCTGCCCAGACTGAAGACCAGCTTGAGTTCTGGTAGTCGGATCGATACCATCGATGATGTTCAGCTGGTGGGCAGGTCTTGGTGCGACCTCCGATGATACAGGCATCTAGATTGATAACACGAAGATTGACAGCGATTCTAAAGATGCTGGTTAACAAGCGAATGGCCTGGCTACCACCGTGGTTTGCGTCTTGTTGGATTCTTGTCTGCATCCATTCAAGATCTTGCTGCGCCTCTTGTACTTCCTCATCTGTGCAATCTACGGTCCTCTCGCGCAGATCTTCAACACGTTGGCGATAATTCTCTATATCACGGCGCAGTTCGTCCTTGTCAAATTCAGACCATTTTTTTCTTGTTTGGACAGTCGCTTCGGCTGGCTGGGTATCATAGAGCGTTGCAACAACAGTGAGCTCTCTCAGCACAGGCCCCAGCTGAGGGTGAGAGACTCTATCTGTAAGAGATCGTATACTAGCCAGAGAAAGATCGGTCTTGGCGGATCTGAAGGAACGAGAGTGGATGGTGTTGGCGGCTAGCTGGCGTGAGGTGAGACGTAAGTTGGTGAATGATGCAAGATCGAGATGTTGGAGGATGATATCAAGAGGAATTCCGGATAGGCGGCTTAATCGATCCGAAGGCGTCTGCACCAAGGAGTCTAGGTTATTCATATTGATAACGCGCCGTGGTTGTTTACGAGATATTACGTGCAACGATGAGTTCAGAAGGTTGGCGCAGTAGAACCACAGACCTTTGTAGGGTGATGGATGATGATTACGAAGGATTGTCGCAAGAGTAAGCATGCTACGAATACTCTGTACTGAAGCTGAGATCCAATGCCTCTCAGCCGCACTTGATTGCTAAGATAAGATAAGGCCTGTGAGATAAGATAACGTTTCAACTGCCAACACCTGTCAAAGCCTCGCAAGAACTGCAATCTACGAACAGTTCACCTGAAAAAAAGAAAACATTCTTCGCAAGGAACTCCCAAGACTATTTATTCTACGTCAATTGGCGAGCCTCATGCCGCAAGATCCGTGATACAAGACTTGGCGGGGTTTTGTTTCAGGATAGTCAAGATGAGACCTTGACAGCTGACCCAAAACGCTGGTGAAGGCGCCAACTCATCCCAAGTTCGTATACATACCATCAGTCATTTCTCCTCAATCTTGTAGACAGAATCTGGTAACAAGGCTGAAACCGAGAAACGGGGTCTCCAGGGCCGGGACCAAGGCCTTCCGCTGCAGGGAAACACCGGCCAGGAGGTCGCCAAGCCCGCCGATGCGACGGTTTCAAACAAGGGGGGTAGGTTATCTGACTTAACGTTATGCCTCTTAAGCTTAACCCAACTCTATCTACTGTGCTTTGACTTTGATATCAAGCAGGGGAGGGCAGCTGAATCAATGCCGAGACAAGTGAACATCGCCAAGATGCCTCCTCCAAACACCAACTCCCTGCGGCGAGCCAACTTTCCGAGCTGGGAACGAGGCGCGAGAAAAACCCAAAAATCATGACATTTTGAGCGGATTCATCACCGGCCGAAGGGTAGCCACGTCTCATGTTCCCTGGATGAAATGCAACGCCAAAACATCATGGCCAAGACGAAGAAAAACCTCGTCTTTTCCCGTCGCTTTTAGCCTTTTTCATCCCTCTCTCCCTCTCTCTCTCTACACATTCTTTCTTTCGCTCTATTTCCGCCTGGAGCGTGTTTTGTGATCGTCCTTTCCCCATTCGATTCTTTTTTGTCGTTTGTTTCTTCTTAATTTATTAAACCTGCCGTTCATTTTTATATCAACAACGCGATCTGGTATCGCCGAGTCGAGTTTCCTTCCTAATTGCTTATCTCTAATCAAGAGGCTGGCCTGCCATGCACTTTTCAACAATCATCTCCGCTTCTGCCTTTGCTGGTCTGGCGACTGCTTCTCCGTCGTTCTTTCGAAGAAATCCTCCTGCTGAGGAGGCTGCGCCCGTGGCATGCGAGCCGGTCACTGTTCATGAGACGGTCCATGAGACGGTGCACGTGACGATACCTGGGGAGGTTGTGCATGAGACGGTTCACGAGACTGTTCATGTGACTGAGGTTGTGCACCAGACTGAGACGGTGCATGCGACCGTGACGGAGGTTCAGCATGTGCCCGTTGAGAAGCCAGTCACAGTTATCGAGACTTCGATCGTCCACCAGGAAGTTGAGAAGCCTGTGACAGTCATCGAGACGGTTCACCAAACGATCGAGCAACCTGTTACGGTGGTTGAGACTTCTGTCGTTCACCAAACAGTTGAGCAGCCTGTTACAGTCATTCACACCCAGCCCGTCGAAGTCGAGGTCGAAAAGCCAGTCACAGTTGTCGAAACTGTCCATCAAACGATCGAACAACCAATTACAGTTGTCGAGACATCTGTTGTGCACCAGACCATCGAGCAACCTGTCACAGTCATCCATACACAACCAGTCGAGGTCGAGAAGCATGTTACAGTGGTTGAGACCTCGGTTGTTCATCAGACCATTGAGCAGCCAGTCACTCTCGTTCACACTGTACCTGTCGAGGTTGAGAAACCTGTGACAGTCGTTGAGACTTCTGTCGTGCACCAGACAGTTGAACAACCTGTCACCGTCATCCACACACAGCCCGTGGAGGTTGAGAAGCTCGTCACCGTTATTCACACCCAGCCAGTCGAGGTTCCAGTTCAGGTACCAGTCACAGTCATTCACACTCAACCAGTCGAGGTACCAGTCGAGAAGCCCGTGACTGTCATCCATACATCCGTGGTTGAGAACACAGTCGTCCATACTTCAGTGGTTGAAGTCGAGAAGCCTGTCAACGTTGAAGTACCCGTCACAGTCGTGCACACTCAAGTCGTCGAGAAGCCCGTTCAGCAGATCCACACTGTTGAAGTTGAGAAACCCGTCGAGGTTGTTCACACTGTCGAGGTCGAGAAGCCAGTGCATGTCACCGTCATTCAGACAGTCACCGAGCACGTCGCTGCTCAACCTACCGCTCATCCAGTCGAAGCTCCCCAAGAGCATCCCGTCGTGGTCATTGAACAGCCTAAGCATGAAGCACCAGCCCATGAAGCGCCACCACACGAGACAGTTGTCGTGGAGGTCCCTGAACACTCCCCAGTTGCAGCGCCTCACGAGACCGTCGTAGCGGAGCATCCCGCTGCGCCTCCAGCTCACGAAACACCAGTTGCTGTCGAACATCCCGCTGCGCCAGCACCACCAGCTCATGAGACGTCAGTCGTCGTTGAGCACCCAGCAGCACCGGTCGCGACAATGGGCCATGAAGCGCCAGCTGCCGAACACCCTGCTGCGCCAATAGCGACAATGGCACACGAGGCTCCTGCAGCTGAGCACCCCGCTGCACCGCAGCCCGCAGAACCCCATGAAGGTGCAGGCGAGATGCCCATCGCTGAAGCTGAAGCCCTACAGCATCCCGACATCCCAGTTCTTCTACCCTCTGGTGGAGTGTCGGGTAAGAATGCCACAGTGGCACCTACATATCCTGGACGTCGTGCCATTGTTCGCAGATGGTGATTTAACTAGATTGCTGTACGAGTAAACTACACTCATGATACCTTAGAATGGAAGGGGTTGGAAGGATAGCACAGGCACATTAATAATGATCTGGACATGGTTGGCCTGGGATAAGTCTTGGATAGGACAAATGACTACAAATTGACATAAAATTTCCAAGCTTTCTTACTGCTTCATGATGTGGTGTCAACGTGCTTTATCTACCCCTGCTGTGATTAGATCATTGTACTTTATAAAAATTGGCCATTCAATCTATTAGATACCTGCTTGGCCATGTACTGCACGTTTGTAACTTGAGAGATATGCTTATTTAATGATCGCGGCACAACCTTTTTATTTCCTCCAACCTTCCTTCAAAGCTTCGGTAATTGAATGACTAGAGTGCAAATACCAAAATCCCTAATCATCTTTCCTACTATCACCATACCGCCGATGACAGGAGGGGCCAACACCACTACAGGAAATAGAACGAGAGAACATGAAGAAATTGATAAGGGTGCGCTGGATCGCCAAAATGAAAGATCCTCTAAGAGACTAGCAAATCCAACTCTTATCCTCTGCAAGCTCATTGAGAGTTCCTATAAGAGCCCCACAACAAGCCAGGACATGGTGAAGCCTCTTTTTACTGCTGTGCTATTACCATTCTGAAAGCTGAAGATTGATCCAATAATAGCAAGTGGAATAAGACCAAAGAGTAAGCCTAAGCTTAAAAAGGTGATGTCTGAACCTGGCAAGATAGTACCTCGAAGCACGGTTTCTCTGTGCGATAGAAGGGTATTAACGAGTCCGGATATAAAACCACGAACTCGGCGTGAACAAATGCGAAACTCTGTGGTTTCTGTGGTGTCACATCTGACGTTGACAACCCCGGCAAAATATGCGATCTTCTCTTCCTGTACCTTTTCCAATAGGTTTGTTCTTATCAAGAACATGCAAGGAAAGACAGGAGTAAGTATGTTCCCCAAAGCATTCAGAACAGACACAGAATCAATAGTGCAGTATGGCGGTGCTCCGTTTGGTTGATGCTCACATACAGACTCCACAGTGTCGGGCCTCAATATTGAATATTTCCTCTCTTTGGAGACAAGCAAAGCCCTGACCCGACTGCAGCATCAATTCCTTGCTTTCTTCCCTTATCTGCTTGACAGCCCAATCGACACGTTACCTTTCCCTCGCTCCTCAACCCGGAGGGGTAGCCATGACTGGTTTTACCTCACGTATGATGTCTGAGAGTTTGTAATCGCTGATTGGTTTATCGAAATACATAATGTAAATATCGCCAAGAAGCGCAAGGACGATAGAATCATCTTCTTTAGGTTCGTCAATTGGGAATTTGGCAGTATCGCGGCGCTCGGTAGCTGCTGGAGTAGATACGTAGGTAACACCTGCAGCGGGCCAACGACGAGTGGGCAAGTCTTCTATCGTACTGGGTCAACGATTTGCATTTTCTGTGGCCGGGAGTGATTGAAGGTAACTGAAAAGTGGCAAGCGTATGGCTATGGCATTGAAGGTGTTGTTTATTTATGTAATGCCTATTTGTCTCGTACTTAATACATATCAGTTTAGAGTATTGCAGAATATATATTGATTGTATCTTGTTTGTCTCTAACTCAAAAACCCCCTTTGGTACATGCTCTGTGATTTCTCGCAAGCTATGCTCTTCTGATCAGCAACTTGAAAACGTTGCTCAAAATGTATATATTCAGCAGAGACTACTATGCCACTGCTGTTGCAACATAATCTCATGTCTAACATTGTCGAAGGAACTCTCCGCTACCAACCAAACAAAATTGTCTGACCTATATCTCCCAGCCTTTTTCCAGTAGGCAATGGTCTCATCTCTAACACTAAATGGCCAACTGCAGTGGGCAATAACTTTACAGTTATCACGCGCTACAATAAAGTTGACAGCGCAAGCTACAGTGTCGGTTTTGTTAAAGACACATAGAGCGCTGAGCTTTGGCATCGTGGATACCGCCTTGCCAATATCGCCAAACAACACATTCGAGGTGCTGGGAAGCTCGTCGAGTAATGCCTGGTGAGTCCGTACGCACACATTTCGAACATTCTGCAAATTATTCCGCATGCAGAAGAATTTCGTTATGTCAACTTTAATGTCCATGTAGATGTCGGTAAGAAATGGACATGATAGGATCAGACGGTCACCAAGACCTGGACGGTCCTCAGAGGGCCTTGGGCTGATCAGAGGTTTCGACGTGGGTTGCTGTTGGATCCTGACCTTGGTCATAGCCGGATTTAAGGTCTTTAGCAGTTTTTGCAGTTGACTATGGAACCTATGCTCGGTTCGCCAATGCGCATGAGGCCTAACCTCCCATATAAGTGTCGTCAGACGCGGAAGTAGGCTTACAATGTGAGCAATAAATTCCGGGTCAAAGTGACGAACACTTCTTCGAAGGATCGATAGGCCCGAAATGACGTGGACCTCAGGACCCAGCGTCCCTCCGAAATGCACGTCTAGCTCCAGCCAAAAGTGAAAGTCTAGCTCTCCATCGTGCAGCACTTTATGTCCGTGGTACGGAGGGGCATGAAAGATCTGGAGCTCACTTGAGAGACTGTTGTAAAAGTCCCCACTGCCGTTGTCGCTAGGGGGATTGAGTGCCCGATACTCTTCCGCAGTCTTCTGCCAATGACTCTTGGTATCAGCAATGATCTCTAGCTCAATGCCCTCGTGATGGCAGTCCTCTCTTCTCCACTGGAAAAGCTCCCCAAAAAGACCTCGCAAAACAATCGTGAAAGCACGGTTGTTTTCCTCCTCTTGATGTTTCAGCCATGAATCCTCCTCTCGATGTTTATGTTTCAGCCATGAATAATTGCAATACAGCATAGGTTCCTTCTGTGAAAGAGCTTGCATTTGTTGATGTATGTTTACGAATTCATCGCGATCAAGTAACGGATCTCGAATGTGTTTGTGAACAGGCAGATCAAGTTTCACGCCAATGTATTGGAGGTATTTTCGACGGCGAAGATTCATGAACGAGGATATGAATGGCATGATATCGGAAGGTGAGATTTCTACGCGCTTGAATGTGAATATCTCGAACCACTCTTGCCATTCTCGGGATACGCTGGCGTATCCTGCGATGGAGCCTTTCTCATGGATGGTGGAATGGGCAACAAAGTCGAGAATTTCCAGTCGAGTCTCTGCGTAGAGACTGTACCAACGCATTTTGAACTTCGTTGGGGAGTTCAATATCGTTTTGCGCCGTACTGGCTGTCGCGAACTTGCATGGATGGTTGAGCGAGCCATTGTTGCACTAGGGAAATCTCTGAATGAAATCCTTCCAAATGAAGGGACAGGAAGAGGGAAAACTCAAGTACATATTATTGTTCATGTTTGTGATTATGAATTAGGGCATGTGCGTGTTATAGAGTTTCCTAGAGTTAATATGACGTTTGGCCGTGTACTTGAACTGTAACGGCGATATAGTTTCGCCTCTGAGTGGTTGCGTAGAATTGTCTGGAAAAGATGGCCAATAGGGTTTCGGGCTACGTATGGTAACTCAAAGGTCTGTGGACATGATGATACGACGTGGCCTGTATGGTCCGCGTTGAGAGGGATCCAATATCGTCATGAGAAGTTCATCCACGCGAAGATTTGCCACTGACTGAACGTCTTGTTCCAGTCGTAAAGTTCGGAACAACACATCGGGACTATTTGAACTAAGTTCTGTCGGTAGATTAAAAGCTCAAAGCCACAGATCACAACGACAAGTAGTAAGCGTAACTCAGGGTAAAGCTTCAGGAGCACGATATAGATATTCTATGTTATGCCATTACCTTCCACAAGGTAAGCCTCTTAGCAGTCCCGCGTGTCGCTAAGCTTTTAGCATGTCTGGCGTTGCCCTCGTTTCTTTAGCAGAGCTTCTGGGAGCTGCAGGAAGCCAGGCTAAGTGGCCACAGACAACTCGGCACGGTCTGTGCATCTGCGGCATTCTGCAAAGATCAATGGATTGAGGCTAGACTGCAAAGTTTAAGACAGAAGAAATAAAAGGAAAGAAATACTGTAAAATATCGACGGGAATTTGAGGAAAACAGGAGAATCGTGGCAGGTTAACACGGCCCGGCAATTTATAGGGTTCGAGTCCCAACTCAACCCTGAGAGACACGCCTCTGAGCAGCGCTCACCAAGAATTTGTCTCTCTAGAATACAGTACAAAGTCCCATAAGAGACTTTGTAACTCTCATTATTGCTTACCGGCCTCCCCGTCAGTAGTCAATACGGCCGGGTCAATTTTGAAGCTGACTCCTCTGCTAGTGATGCCGTCGGGGCTGCGTCTGTGCTGACTGATACCAGAAAAAGGTTATTACACACTGAAATAGAATGGAGGCTTGGTTTGTGGAATATCACAGTTCTATCTTAAGGCTGGTAGCTTGAATTTGCTTGGTGTATCTTTCAAATCATACTGAATAAAAAAGACCGAAAATGAAGCTAAGAAAGATACACCTCCCTTTTGTTCTCCTTGATAAGTTTTCCGAGTAAAGTACCTGCACCCACTCGCTCATAACATGTCCTTTGAGTGTCGCTTGCAAGCGGCATCGGCTGCACCAGTAGCACATAATGGACTTTCTCAGAATTGGACATATCCCCTTTCTGCTTTCCAAGCACAATACATAGGGTTTTTGACTTCTTAGCATCCAGAGGCGAGTCAAAAACAAGCGCTGAGCCCGTATCTCCAACATCGTAGTCACTCGCTAGGGCGGCCAGCACACCGCTGTTGGTTCTTCTGTCACCAGAGTCCCATTGGCTCTGCAAAGGTTCCCATTCAGTGCCGCCGAACTCAGCCGGGATGTAGTCGATGCGGCCACTATATGCCATCCACGACCACGAGGGAACCATGAGAGCATCAGGAGAAGATGAGAATGAGATGCGATCGAGAGATGTGACTGTTTCGGAACGACACCAGAGTAGACTCCGGCGAAAGAGACCACGACGACGACCTCCCGGTTGGTCTTCGAAGAAAACACCAAATTGTCCTTGTATTTTAAGGGCCGAGACAATTCGTTCCTGAAGGCCGTTGATCGCCCATGGTCGGTCGGAAGGGCGCGTCAAAGCAAGCCCAGAGTATAGCTTGTACAGATCTTGGTACCCAAGGATCTTGGCACCTTTGTCGGCTTCCATCATCAACCGAGGAAAGTTCGGGTCGCCCAAGAAGGTCGCTCGTTGGCTATAATCATGTTGGATAAGGGACGACGGTGGCACAAAGAGTAACTTGCCTGTACATCTTACACATAGACTCGCAATGGACACCATCGCCACATTCAAAGTAGGTCTGATATTCTGTAAAATAAATCGTTCGGCGTGCAAGAGCATGCTCTTGCAAGACCCAGCCTCGTCCGTTTAGAGACCCCTCCAAGACATGGGACTGGAAGTCGTCGATGAGCTCGCGAAGATAGAATGGCTCCGTTCCTTCTCGGCGTAGTGTGACGCTCAAGGCTTCCTTCCGCGGCCCGAGAAAGCCTGCGGAGTGACCAGGAGAGCGGCTTGCAGCAAGCACGCAATATGCGCCACTGTAAACGTGTTCCATTCGTTTTGCTTCCTGGTTGAAGTCCCCATCAGGGCCCTGTACGATGCATATAGAATCTATCCATAGGTAGGGACAACCTAGGGCTCGTGTCATGATGACAGAGTCCCTGAAGGTCGCCGGGAGCTCGTCCATGCTGATGCCGGCGCGATGGTCATCGATATTTGACCTAAGAGTACGAAACTGAGTGCCTGTGCCCCACTGGTGAGACAACGCTACCCAATCTCCCTCGTTCCAGTAGTCAGTCTCAATGAGATGGACTTTTTCGTCGCCATCCTTGCCAACAGCAATGACTCTAGTCGGCAGCCTCTTGCCTGTGCCCGTGCTGCTGAAGCTGTTCGAGTCTCGGAGGCACATTCTATGCGAATTATCACAAGCTAAGAGCCATTGCCGGACAATGTCCAGGTATGCGGTGCTGCCAGCTGAAGGCATAGTAGGTAGGCCGACTTGTATCTGACTGTCGATTCCAGTTTTCAGATCTAGTAGGCGATGTATAAGTAACCTCGCTTACGATAAGCTAATAAGGAACTTGAAACTCACCAGGACTTCGGAACAAAGTCGCGACTGGTGTGTAGCCATTTAAAAGGATAGTCGATCGCTCTCGGGAAAGATGGACAAAAGGATTTGTGCTTCTAGCTTTCTGGGTAAGCTTCCATAGCACGATGCATAAATCACATGCTTCGGAACGAGAATTGCCTTTCAGATGCTCCATGGTGTAGGAAATGCTAAAGCTTGGTCTCCAAACATCGTTTGTGAATGTTTGACAAACTTGACATAGCTTTGCAGACTCAGGAATATCTGCATCAAGTAGGCCTTTAGACTTGAGCGACGACAGGATAGAGGCCCCCATGCCATTGTCAACGATCTGCTTCCAATCCTCGTCTAGCTATTGAGATGCGATTTAGCATTTGCGGTTGTCAAATAAGGGTGGGGGCTAACATTCTGTTGTGAGGTCAATTGAGCTGTTTTTATTAGGGCTTGTCGAACGTGAACTTACCATCTAAGGGACACAAAGGACAGGTTAGGAAGTTTTAGTTGTCACTATGACTGATTCATGTGCTTACTCTCTATACATCTCCATTAGCCTTAAGAGTTTAAGAAATGATTGTTGTGAACTTGATCCTTACACCCTATGAGAAGTCAGCATCGGTATTCGAATGAAAAGTCAGGTCTGTTGTTAGCATTCAAGCCAGCAACGTACATACTAGAGCATATTAGCTACTACATAGGATAGATATAGTGTGACGAGTCAACCTACGTCCTATTTATGAAAAGTCGTTCTTATCAGCCTCCCAAAAGTTCGACATTCATCTGGATGTTGATCAACTTACTTGCTAGATAGTAGAAATATTAATAAATACATATAAACACTCGAGGGTACAGGGAGGTACATACTCTTTCTGTCAATGCTGATCTCCGAGTCTGTGTTACAGACAAACCTCGGCTCAGGTCGCTTGGAGATTGTGCCGTTGATGTATCATCCCTACGCCCTATACTCCGAGTAGTATCGCCTAAAGGGGGGCTGGGGGTACCTAAAAGCCAATAATGAGCATCGTTCCCTGTGCTATCCTCATTCATTATTATGCTCATTTGGTTGTAAAGATCAGCGGAACGCACGCGTCGCTTCCGATTTGTTGCAAGTGGTTTCGGGACAAAATCCTCTTGTAACCTTGGAGGGCTTTGAGGATCCACTGCCTCTGTGTCTTCCACCTTGATGCCAGGGAAGTCTACTGGTGCTTGAGAGCTTTCTGAAACTGCAGGACGTTGAGTTTGTTGCCTCATAGTCAAGGGACCGCTTGGCCGAGGCGGTTTCGAAAGCTCGATCGCTGATCCGAATCCATCTGGTAGGTCCACCACCAGTAAACAATCCCTGATGAGCTCGAGGAGGTTGCCCAAAGCAGTCTCTCCAACCTGACAAACTGGGTCTTTGGCCATATGGTCCATCCATTCCGTGACGACCCGGTGAACCTTTGCAACGTCTTTATTGTCAATCTCGTAGAAGCGAATAAAGTCGCTTCTCACACGATCAAAGCCTGACTTGAGTCTCGCTAATCCATCTTGGCCATACATAAGCCAGACCAAGAACTCAAACCAGATACAACCCATTGCCCAGACATCATAAAGTCTAGATCGTTTCCTAGCAGCTTTGCCATGGGGGTTCTTCGGGTCCGGTACGACAAGAGTATTGTTCTTGATGTATACTTCTTCCGGTGGCTCATACAGGCGTGTTCCGAAACCTGTGGATGTCTTTTGGGTTCGTACCTGAGTCAAATCCTGATGCTGCTTGGCAAGCCCCCAGTCACCAATTTTAAGTGTTCCTATCTTTCGTGGGTCGTTCGGGTCCTTAAACCAAAGAATATTCTCTGGCTTCAAGTCGCCATGACGAAAATGTCTATTTGGGGATTCATCGTTGGGCTCGGGTTCATGAACTTGGCTGAGTGCCTCAGATAATCCAAGCAACTGCTCAAATGCGTCCTTGACTAACCCGGCAGTCAAACGGTGCTCCAGCCTGTCCCAGAGGTTTCTCAAATTCCCGCCATCAGCCCATTCGAGGATCAAATAGTGTTCGTCTTCCCGCCGAAATGCTGTAATGAACCTGACAATGTGCCTCTGATCAAACTGCCTCATGTTCCACAGTGCACGTACTTCCTTTTCCCACCCAAGGTGGTTGATCGAAGGATGGGCTTGAGCTTCGAGTTTGATTGTCTTGACGGCGACAAACTTGGGTCTCGGCATCTAGTTTTGGTCATTCGTGTAAGCTATCATCCATAGCTAACAGCGGACCTATCCAAACAGAGCGAAAAACGAGGAAAGGAGGATGAAAACAAAGCTATGTAGCTGACTGCCGCCTAAATGTTGAAAAGCAAAACAATCTGACTCACCAGACCTTCAGTATTTATGTGGCGCTCGTGGATGGTATACTTCAGAACTTGGCCGAAAGCCCCTTCATCCGCCGTATTTGAGTGTTCTTCAGTGAATGGTAAGATCGCTGATGGGTCGACGTTGTGATTTTCTTGCTCGGAAGTGAATATGGGTGCGCAAAACCACCACTGCTTTTCACAGAAGTTGCTAATCTCGTTCGAGTCGCAAAATTCTCCTTCACATCCCAGGGCCTGTACCCTGGCCATAGAATCGTCAATGGTAAATTTCGATATCTTATCTTCTGTGAAGGGGAGTCCGCTATCACAGGCTTTGTTGCTTTGAAACAGCTCCATGACTTCAAATAGTTGCAGGCCCTTGATGCCAGACAAGATCCAAATAGCGAAGACCTTTTGAGCCTTTTTTGAAATGAAGGCCATGTCATTTTCCAATATTTTAGCGATGCCGGCTGGTGGGCCCTTTGGGAACATAGCCTGTAGGATGAAGTCTCTTGTGATCACTGCATTGAGACTACCTTCAGGACAGAATTTGCTTGGTGGTTTGTGAAACGAACTGTTCACTAAGATGTCCCGTATCTGACTCGCTGGACTCTTGGCCTTTGAACTCATCATCTTGAAAGTTGTAGAGGCGCGCTTTGTTAAGTCAAGTCATTGATGAAATGCCCAAGTTCAGTGGTCAATGAAGAAAGAAATCCTTGATCTCTAAGGTTCGTCACGTCGGTCACATCATTCTTCTATCATTTCCTGGCAGCTGGTTTCGGAATAGGGCCTTCTTTCAACCCAGGTTGCTGGGTTGAAAGCTGGAACGCCGATCATGTATGCCAGTGATCACTTTGCGGCTGGAGTAATCCAACCGGCCAATAGAAGGCGTTGAAATTGTGATAATGGCTGCAAGATACATGTTATCTGCAAATGGCCCTTGTGCCATTCATTTCCGCCTGCTTCATTGGCTTCATGCGATGTTACCCACGCGCTGTGGCGTCACCGGTCTGAGCCTGCAGGTAATAATATTGAGTATTATGTCTTGATTTAGATGCTGCGTGACTTTCTTGATTTCAGCTCTCTAGGGGCTGTCTACATAACTGTCCCAATATTACCAACTTTCTCGGTCATCCCGATGCATGACGCTTTAAATGGTACGCCTGCCACCGCACTGACCAATACAGTGACAGCAAAATGACTTGGCGGAGGAATGATGTGATCTCATATCCGGAAATGGTACAATCGAAATAGTATACTTTGCCGTCTTCAATAGCCGCCAAACAATCTTATCGGCAAGCATCAATCTCTTCCTAGAATCTGATGAGTACCAGTCAGAGTACAACAATAATAGGGCGCTTACATCTAGAAGCATTCTGGGAGCTCGAATTATATACGTGTTTTGAATCAACTATAGAATTATTAGCTGATGTTAGTGATCTTATTGTATATATCGGCGATTTACGTCGACTTGGAATTCGTTTCGAAATTTTGAGCTCAATTGTCTTGCCAACTTGTCAGGATCAATATTACTTGCTCTGATATTTTGTTCCTTCGGCGAGCTTGCACTTGATTGAGAAATATCTGAGAGCCTTCGAGAGCGATGCTGTGTAAAAAATCGCTTCGTTACGGTCCATGGGTTCATGATGGCGGTTTGTCGCAAGTGGAACGGATGCAGGATGGGATAAGAAGAGGGGAATCTAGCAAGTTTGTAGGGGGAGCAAGGGATCATATGTTGGCTCTGGTGGCGTGTGCTCAAGGAAGGGCTGACTGAGACTTACGCAAGGCGTATTCTTGCGGATTTTGATGGAGTGACGAGTGGGTGTACGGGCGTGCACCAAGCCGCACCAATGAAATTCCAAAGAGACAGAGCCTGAATGCCAAGTCAACGGGAGCAGGTCATTGTTCAGAAGATGGTTGCCAGCCACTGAAACATTGGTGCTTGGCCAACAGAGCCTGATTTGAAAGAGTACTTGAACTCGCTGGCCTACAAGATTTGTTATTGTGAATTGGCATATTGGTCCCAGGCACTGCACTTCATTCTCACATGCAACAAAGACGTGGTTGCTTCGCACTGGCGAATATGGATCCGAGCATGCAACTGAATCATGAAACGGCCCCAGCGCGCGCGAGTAACATGACAACCCAGAGCTGGCCCAAAATGAACTCCCGTCATCCACTGGCCGGGGGCTTCCGTTCCATCCACTCAGGCGCTGGCGAAATTCGAGGTCTCACCGACACCGACGCAAGGGGACCTGATGGTGACCAGGTGTCTGACAAAGAATGTTTGCGGCGTATGAAAACAGAGCCTTCTGTCACCGAATTCGCCCCATCCAACATACAAGCCAGTGAGCTTACGGGGTCACAATTTGGCGTGAGGTCCCTCACTCTCCAGCATGGCTGACTCGCTGATATATATGCAGAAACAAATCAGTGGCGCAAACCTAAAACTTCCAACATCTGGCCGTATACGTAACGCATTGCGGAGAGAGCCTACTCTGGGAGACCGTATTATCAAGGCGACGGTACAAAGTGCCCACTCAGACTACCGCAGCAAGAAATTCCTCCCTAGGAACGAGATTCAAAGGCTTCTGACGTTGGAGGCCGTGGAGAAGGAGCTTACACAATGCAATCGATGGCGGAGATATCCCATTATTGGTCTTCTGCGTCCACGTAGGCCAAACTTTCAAGAAGAAGCACAAACCATCTGCGGAAAATCAGATAGAGAACCTGGAGCAAATCCTGTTTGCAAAACATACCAGAAGATATTTGCTATCCTGGTCCTGCTCAAAAGAGCTTCATTAATCGTATCATTTCTGCACAAAGTCTGCGACGATGATCTGCCTCTCAGATTGGCCGACAAGGTAAAAACAAATGTCCTTACTGTTATGACAAAGAATGGGGAGAAAGTCTCTCTGTATGGGTTTCGACAAAAGCAAAGCTTCTACGACAAGTTCATCGAGAAGCAGTGGATAGTACTTTCTCCATATTTTCGGTCATGCTCGTCAACAAAAGATACCACGCAAGAGCTGTTTGAATATCACATACCACCATTTACGTCTTGGTCTCTAGCAGCCGAGGGAGGGTTTAGTTGGGTTTTTAAGGTCGGGATTCATGCTGATCACCACGATTTCAAAGTTAGTCCACAACAGGCAGCAATCACATTTCTAATACTCTAGTTTGACTAACATCCTTTCTTGTCTTGCGACCAGACTTTGAACGATACACGACAAGCTTTTGCTGTCAAGAAAATAAAGCGCGACAAGCCCCCCCACAAAGCTCGTATTGATCCAAATCACGAGGCAATTGTTTCGAGAGACCTCAGAGACAGGCATCCCAATCTCGTATCTCTGCTTGTAACATACAAACATCATGGTGATTACCATTTTATTTTTCCATGGGCAGAAGCCGACCTCAAGGGTTACTGGGAGACGATCAACCCGAAACTTTCGGGAGCAGACCGAGATGCGACACTGCAATGGCTGGTAGATCAATGCAAAGGTCTTGCGGATGGCTTATCAAGTATTCATTGCTATTCCACCACTTCTCCCAGTCTCCATGGTCGGTTCACGCCCCCTCCAGATAACATTTCCGAGAACGCGATTCGTGTACTTTTCGGTCGGCACGGCGATATAAAACCAGAAAATATCCTCTGGTATCCAGAAATACCGTCGACACCTGGGACCGTAGGTGGGATACTGAAGATAACAGATTTCGGCTTCTCAGAGTTCAGTTCGAAACCAAAGGTTGACCGGGAGAGACGAGGATTCATCGCCAACTCACCCTCATACCGTGCTCCGGAGATCGACATTACTACTGGGGACGGCCTTATCGGTCCTTCCTACGATATCTGGGCTCTTGGGTGCTTATATCTTGAGTTCCTTGCTTGGTGGCTTGGCGGTTGGGATTATGTGCAAAGCTTTGCTGAACGCAGACTGGACTACGATGTAGCCCATTGGAAAGGGAGGACAACAAATCACAGAACTGATGGATTCTTTCTGATTATCAATTTCCAAGTACCCGATAAGGAACGAGTTGAAGTTCGGGAAAGTGTCAACGAGGTCAGTCGCAGTAATATTGGAGTTATGCATTTATCTGTGGATCCCCTCGTCTAACATCTTCCTATCCACAGTTCATGGATGAAGCCTATAACCACCGGGATTCCAATGAACTCATCCGCGCCTTTATCAAACTCATCAGAACAGAGATGCTGGTGGTCGAGTCGCAACTGGAGAAGAGAAGCACTTCTGAGAGTATTTCAAGTAGTCTGGGTAACATACTCACTTCACCCTGGCGTGGAACAGGCTCTCCATTGATGGAATGAGTGCTTATGTGAATGGACAGGTTACAAGGATCCATGAGGAGTCAGAAGATTTTAGGTTAGATACATAGAAATGCATAAACTGGGATCTTCCCATGACATCTTTGTTTTCTAGATCATAACAAAAGTCCTGAACCTCTAGTAGTATCGGAGCGCCCAGGTTAAAGGATATTTATAGCCCCTCAGAAGCTTAGCAATACGCGGAACTACTAAGAGGCTTATCTTATAGAAGGTAATAGCATAATATAGAATAGCTATATTATGGTCCTGAAGCTTAGTTATATATCCTGCTATAATATCTAAGTTCTAAGTTATAC
>JABSTL010001295.1:0-31004 GCA_013759095.1 Fusarium sp. NRRL 29148 | reverse complement strand
TTTACGGCCCAACCTCTGTACTACTGCCTTACACTAGAATTTCGCGGGCAGCTAGCGCGTTGGTGTCCGTGTTTTATTTGCTTCCCGAGACATGCCCACCTGTACAGTGTGAGACTGGCTCGTATCTATTGGAGGATGATCAGTTGATCAATTAATCAGTGACACTAGCGGTCTGGCAAAAAGAAAAGAAAAAGTGATGAGAAAAGAGGCCTGAGCGAAGCACCAAAATATGACGAGAATAAGGGTAGAGAAGAGATAAGTAAGTGACGTTGTGGAGTATCTTGCGGGCGACTTGACGGTAGTTGACGCACTGAATGTTCGATACAGTGTCTACATCACTGTGCAGACCAAATCTGGAGAGTGCCGCATTGCGATAAGCGAAGACTCATGATCACCAACCTTAGCACAAGATGCACAGGATGATCAGCATAAATCAAGTTATGCTATTCTTCAGCCTCATTCATGATACTCTCCGCCATCTCAACCAACTCAACACCATTCCCCTCCAGTCTCCCCAATAACTTCGCCATCCCGCCAGGCCCCAACCTCACCAACGTCTCGACAACACTGCAATGTCTAACCTCTTCCAGAACCTCCTTCACGCGACCTTCCAACCTCTTCTCCTCATTCTCCAGGTCAACATCCCTCTTCCCCATCTGATCCAGCTCTTGATAGACATCATCGTTTGCCTGTGCAATTAACCTGTCGTATTCCTCAAGTTCTGATGTGTAGTGCTGTAGGAGATGATCTGCTTTCATCCTCATATCTTCGTGTTGCTGTTCCACGAATCCTCGAATTTTGAGAATCTTTTCCCGTTCTGATTCGTAGGCTTTCACGTCAGAGGTTAATTTGTCAACTTTCGCGTTGATGTGGCTCATTTGAGTTACTTCCCTTGCTTGAATTGAAGCTGCGATCTCGCCCAGTGAATTGGTTGCCTCTTCGAGCTCCTTTTGCTTTTGGGCATGTAATAATTGCAATGAGTTGGTGATGTCTGTGATGCTTTGCGGGTGTGGCTCAGTAGGCTCCGCCGTTCGTGCTCGCTTCGGGCTCAGCGAAGGTGAGGAGGGCGTTGTTGATCGCTTTGCAGGTGTAGCAATGTCGACATATCCATCATCATCATCATCATACTCGTCGCCAAAATGGTCAATGCCTGTATAGTCAAGATATCCATTCTCGTCTTCTGACACGACCTTGCTGATTGAACGCTTCAATCGTGTCACTGTTGTGTGTGCAGCATCGCGTCTGGCATTATCCCCAGCAGCGAAATAATCGCAGGCGTCGTCGACATCGCAGTCCTTCAAATGCGGGTGCCGTCGATCGCGCTTCATTGCGCGTTCGCGAAGATAATTCTTGACAAACTCAAAGTCGTTTCGATGCTCATCCGCTGGAAAAACTCGATGTATAATTCTAAAGAGTTTCCTCATATTCTCCAGAACCGGGATGCTCCATTTCTTTGGTTTGAAGCCTGCGACCAAGTCCCAAGGCCACTGGCGCGACAGACGGTAGACTGATCGAGCGGCATCGCCGACTCGTTTGCCCATCGTTGCTTTCCGCATTCGCCAGCCCAGCTTTAATGCGATGTGTGTGTCGGATATTATGTGAGAGGCAGTAATGCGAGGCCGTCCACGAGGTTGTCCACGACGCCGTCCATGAAGTTTGAAGCCGAGAAGCTTTGCGCCTGACACGGATATTGACGACTTTGGCGGTCGTCCCCGACGCTTTGGCTGAGCGGAGGGAAGCATCGCGACAAGCTCAACTTTTGTATCGGCGAGCTCATCATGGCCGATGGTCTGCGAGCGGCGAAGACTCCGACGCGTCGCGAAAGTCATAGCGCCCCAGCGATTATGCTGGGAATGGAAGCTTTTTGGAGAAGTGTCAAGTTGATAGATGGAAGTCCCCTCATTAGGCGGTACGGTACCAACTAAGTCAGACAACAATTTTCAGCATTATGACCCCTATAAATATCAGCCACCAATTTTTCCCCCTAGCAACCCGGCAGTACCGAATAGTCGTCAACCAAGGTGAGACAGGTAAAGAAAAGAAAACCATCACATCATGGATGAGGATCTATGTGAATCACTTTGCTACCAGAATGATTGCTTTGAACTGTGTTAGGTGCAGTCTGGAGCTAGCGGCGCCTGTCTTAGTGGAATGTGCAGTGCTAATGATCGTGGGCAATGACTAACACGGATTGAAGTGAAGACGACAAGCCATTTACCGGGATCAGAATCATCTTATCTTATCATGCTTCAACACGCAGAAAATAACAATGTCATCTGTTGTAGAACAACCTGAAACATGCCATCTGCCCTCTCTCCACGCCCAGCGACCTCTTTTCAAGACCCTTCCAAGCGCTCTTGTTCCCCATTCTTGTACTTCTTCTCCAATCTCCAAGCGGCAGTACATCTCTCCCAATCAGACATCCCCAGACCTCCCAAAATAGACACACTAAACCCCTACAGGCGTCGCCTAATATCTTTAAACGCGCGCCTCCAACACCCGTGGCCAATTACAAGGCCCCTCCATATCCACACTACCTTATTTCTGGAGTCTTCTCAACACCAAGCCCTTTGTATCGTCTGTCTCTCTCCCTCTCTCTCTGCTCTACTTTTTCGCTCAGCTTGTGTTCTTTGTTTCAGCTGCCGGTGCAACTATGATGCGCATCCCTGTTTTACGCTTCTTCCTTCCCGCGCTTGTGTTGCGCTCACACCATGCAGAAACCCCGTAGTAATTTCCCCAGGCGCCCTCATGGATCATCCACATATGCAAATCGGGTGGTTCTCGAGATCTGTGTTCCTGCTTTAAGCTTTCTAGCTTAAGCAATTTTCTTGCTTGTGTCCTGGGACATACGGCGCTTGCTCAAACTTGGTAGTACGGATGAACACTCTATCTCCACCAAGATATCTCTATCTCGGCTGTAACCGCCCACTCTCTTAACCGCCCATGGCTCTTCCAAACAGCCGCTCTGCTGAGCCAATATCAGCAACCCATTCATGAGAAACTGCTTCTTTCAGACACGGATGTGTTGTTTCATTGTCTCTGGATCTTGTTTCAGTCCCAGAGCCGCCCACCGTGAGATTGGTCTTTGTCCTCTCCCCGAGACCTTAAAGCTGCTTCATATCCGGCCTTCTAAGGACCTGTTCTCCATTCTTCAGACAAAACACCACTTTTCCATCTTTCCTAGGTTCAATTTTTTCTTTCTTCTCTCGTTGTGGTTCTATCTTGGCGCTATCTCAACTGTCGCTTCTTGGCCCCGTCGTGCTTTAGTTTTCCTTTGACCCTCTCTCTACTACACTTGGACTTCTCGCTTGGACAAGGGATCCGTTTTCTTTTTGGGCCGTCATCTTCAAGACCGATCAAGCATTACCCGGCCGGTTGACCCGGACCTATTCCTCTTTTCTACGCTTAATCCGTAATCTTGTTACAGGATTCACCTTGTGAATCCCCTCACTTCTCGTTTCTACACTCCCACTCCTACTACTCTTTCTCCATGATGCCGAAACACTCTCGAGCTTCGAGCTCATCTCAGAACCGCTACAATGTGGGTATCCCAGTCTCTCTCGCCCCCTCTCCTATGTACAACCAGCAGCGCATGACCATGCCCAACTACTACGGCATGGGAACAACTGCCTCTTCTTCTATGCCTCTTCAGTCACAACCTCAACAACCTACATACGAACCCTATGCTACGACATCCGCGCCACCTGTTTCTGTCCCTGCCCCTGTTCAGACTAGACCCAGCTCGGGCGCCTGGGGAGCTGCAGATGACCAGCAACTCCTCACCGCGAGGATGCAAGGTCTGAACTGGCAGCAGATCCAATCAAATTACTTTCCATCCAAGACTCCTAATGCCTGCCGCAAGCGTCATGAGCGATTGTTGGAACGCAAGGGTGCTGATGATTGGGACAACCTCAAGCTTCAGCGACTGGCTAAGGAGTACATGGCTATGAGAAAGGAGATCTGGAGCGGTCTCGCAGCTCGAACGGGCGAGAAGTGGAACGTAGTCGAAGCCAAGGTAAGTCAATATCTTTAGTCGTCTTCTGAGAACGTCTACTAACACACTCTTAGTGCATGTCGAATGGCCTCAAGAATCTGCAAAGCGCAGCCCGCGCCGCAGCCCGCCGCGACCGTCTCGAGTCCGGCGCTCTCTCAGGGTATGACGACGACAGCGGCATCTCCGGCATGGGCCTGACACCGGTTGACGAACTAGACGCATCCTATAGCAGCCCCGAGACCACCGCCTCGTCCGTCGTGGCCTCGGCCAACACGTCCTTCCAGCAGCTCCAGCCTCACCACATGGCCGCTGCCGTCCAGTACAACCTCGGAGCCTATGCACCAGGCTACGGCGGCCATGGATACTCCTCGAGCGTGAGCTCCCAAGCGAGTGCGGGCCATCCCTACGGCCATCATGGTCACAGCCAGGGGAACAGCCCGCAGTATATGACGCAACGACCGCAGAGTTCGGATATGGGCATTGGGAATCTTATTAACCGTCCAGGAAGAGGTGTTTAAACCTCACCCCCTTCTCTCTTTTACACGTTTGTTTCACGACTTTTCAACAAAGCCTCATCGGAGGCTCTACCCAACCTCGCCATCCATTCTTTTTGTCAATCCTTATAATCCAGCATACTGCATGGCGAGCAGCAAGTGGTTTACACGGTGTTTGGCGCTTTCAAGGCAGTTATAACGACGATAACGCAGGATATTTTTCTCTAAGGGCGTTACTTGCTTAATGTTTTTATTAGTACTCTTTCTTTGTCTGTGTTTGTTAAAATGGTGGCCAGGAGGAGTGGGAATGATCATGGCACATTTCCTTTGTATAACTAGAGATAGAGATACCACGACATGAGGTGCATGAGGATCTAGCAGCGCATTGTCTTTTGCAATCTATTTACGCATTCGCTATGAAGAAGTGTTTCGTCTTTCATGTTTTATCATTAACAGAATCTGCAGTGGTGATATATGAGTGAGTTTCGTAGTGTTGACAAGGCCAATGCGACAAATCTATTTCCCTTCACAGATACAAGTGGTGTTACATATTCATTCGTTATCGTACACGTCACCGCACAGGCTTATCGTGCTGCAACTGGCCATTGGCACTCTCCGCAGCCATGCCCATCATCTCGTCCAGTTCCTCCTCCTCCCACTCTCCCTCCTCCTCGCCAAAAACACTCCTCCAAACTCTACTCCACATGCCCTTCTTGTGTAACAACGCAAGAATCAAGATGCCAGGGATATGCCATACACTCGCCCAGAAAAGACTTCTCGCGCTGCCTTGGTGGCCCTCGAACCGCCAGAAGCGCACAGCTTCCTTAATAAGCCAGGCATTTATTGGTAAACTCGTTACGGCAAAGGACCATTCTGTTACTCCTGCGGCGCAGAGAGATACGCAGAGGGGAATGAAGACGAAGCTGTAGCGCAGAGCGACTCGGCCATTTCGTGCGGGATTTGTCCATGCTAGCATTCGAAGACCAGCCTTTTTGTACTCTTCGCGAATGGGCCAGCTGAGAGCCATGAAGTGGGGAAATTGCCATGCGAATAGTAGACCAGCCATGACCCAGCCGCCAATGGATGAACCGTCGGGGGAGAACAAAAGTTCACGCCATGAACCGTCCTTTGTAGCAGTCTCGCCTGCAGCCGCAGCCCAGCCCATCAGAGGAGGAATACCGCCGACCACCGCACCGATCCAGGTATTGAAAACTGTCACAGCCTTGAGAGGTGTATACATTCCAGCATAGATAACAATATTGGCGAACCCAAGTCCAGAAACAGTGGGGTTGACACCAAAGTACAAGGCGCCTGTACCCAAAGCTCCAGCCAAGACTGCGAACAGAACCGCAGCCCTCTGAGAAATGAGCTTTCGTACGAGCGGTCGATTCCGAGTTCGAGTCATCTTAGCATCCGTCGAACGCTCGTAAAGCATGTTTAGAGCATTCGCGCTAGAACAACATAGCGTCGTGCCGATCGTGAGGAATAATAAAGTTAAAGGACTCAAACTCGGTGTCTCGGTCGTACTCGGCGACAGCATTTCGGGAACGGGGTATAAAGCGTATGTGGCCATGGCGGTAAGGACGATAAGCATTGTTAATCGAGGTTTCGAGAGGGAGAGACATGCGGAGAGGTAGCGGCGGAAAGAACTCGTTTGCGAAGCGGCGTGTGAAGCGAGGAGGGACGAGGCATCGGGAGGAAGTGGTTTTTCGCCTTGGGCTGCAGCGGCCGCAGCTTCAGCAGCAGCTTTCTCCCTCCGTTGAGCCTGTCGTCTTCGGTGCGGTGCTAATTCCTGTTCCGGCTCCGTCTGCGCAGTATTCGTAGAAGATATCGTAGCCGCCGAGGCCGACGTGGATCTAATGCCATTGGCACGCCGTAGTATTACAAAATCGAGACATGTCGATCTATCAAACAATCTATTCGAGAGGAAAAACGAAGACCCCTTCCACGGAGCGGGAGCGACTATTCTAGGCGGCTGGAAGGCTGCGGCGGAGGACATGCACCGTCGGCTGGCGGGTGCGGCTGCTGCTGCGTTGAGGAGGATCTTCTCCGCGGCGGGGAGGAGACATCGTGGTGATCGCATTATGGCGTGGAGGTTGCGATTGGGTTCATTGCGGTGCTGGACACGCCGGGTTGGATGGTGAACGGGGGAGCTGGGGAGCTGACTGGGAGTGGTTCGACTGGTGATGCTGCAGCAGATTCTTGATGCAATGGTGGATAACCTGATTGGGGAATCCTGGGGAAGGAAACGTGACTTATCACGTGTGGGAGCAGTTGGAGAAGAACCCCGCGACCTGTTGCTTGCTGTCATTCGAAATCCCTGAATTCCTATTGAGCGCCGCTAAACCCAATCACAGTCATCAAATTCCTTCTATCTCATCAAGGTTTGATCTTACGAAGGTCAAGCTCAAGCCTCATAAACTTCTTGGGACCGTTTCTGAGTGGAATAACCGACAAGTGCCGGTAGCAACTCAATCGCCTCCCTCCACAACAAGTTCACAATCGGAGAGCCACTTCGACCCACGCGTTTCCACCACATGATCACAGCATCGTCTCTACATTGGTGTAGAAAGTTTTGACCCCATCAATTCAAGTGAATTGGGATACGGAAATAATTAGTGCTGTCTGGAGAAGAGCAACCCCTCTTGCCTCGTCATTCTCGTCGTGGTAATTGCAGCCGAATGACATTCGAGAAACAAGCGTTTCGGGTAGCCAAGCCGAGCGAATGGCCGCCAAAGTTTCCGTCATGCTCTAATTCTGGTGGGGGTCAGCTCGGCTTGGTGACTTGACTTGAGCAGAACGATTCCATTGATGAGTGTGATGATAAAGCAAAGATATTGTCGAAATTGACCGGAATACTATTTAAATCACAATTGACTTCTCATTCTCTCCGAATTTCTCAAAGAAAGCAGCTCGTTCGCATTGATACATCGTTGACATGACGACATTATTGGACGCTCTTCGCAAGACCAGTCGAGTTGACTGTGATACTCTCGATTCGAATGGTACGAGCCACAATCATGTCGCAGGCCTCAATTACTGACTCAGTAATAGTCGCTCATGAGTTAGGGCCCTTCGTGGACTGCACATCTAACCAGGTAAGCAAGTTCTCCAAGCCCGTGTCTCCAGTAGTGCTGACCTTCAGGCAATCGCATTCTCGGAGATCTCGAGGCCACTTGCTGGTGAACCCCTTTTGCATCACGATGCGTTGATCGAAGAGGCCATTCAAAGTGCCCGCGGGCCACTGAAGGAGGTGCAAGGTTCCGCGACGTTCGAGGAGTTTGTTGTACAGATCTTGGTATGGCAACAGGAAATCTACGCAACGGAGCTTTACTGACCCGACAAGATGGTGAAACTTCAACTATTGATCGTGCCTAATGTTACAGGCTATGTGCATATTCAGACCAACCCAAAACTGTCTTACTCAACCAACGGCACCATTAGTGATGCCTACCGTAAGTCTTCCGTTTCGTGTCCTTGTTACGCTCACTAACCGCCCTATACAGGTATCGTCAATATCTTTAAACGCCTCGCGCCGGACTTCGACGAGAAGAGGGTGTGCATCAAGATCCCCGCAACTTGGGAAGGTCTCCAGGCATGTCGAACTCTTGAGATGAAAGAAATCGCGACTCTTGCGACCACCATGTTTTGCATGGAGCAAGCGGCGTTGGCTGCCGACGCCCAGTGTACCTACATTGCACCATATGTCAATGAGCTCAAGGTTCATTTCGAAGCTGGGTGAGTTTGACTCGCAAAGGTTCCTCGTCATTCTAACAATCGCAGATACGTTGACGAAAACAAAGCCTTTGACTTTTGTCGCGAGGCACAAGCCTACTACATCAACCATTCATTCCGTACCCAAGTACTGGCAGCATCCCTCACATCTGTGGATGAAGTGATGCAGCTTGCCGGAATCCAACATGTCACGATTTCGCCGAATTTGCTCAATGGCCTTGCCTCGACTGACCTGTCAACCTGGAATGGCAAACTGGGCGAATACTTTGCGCAAGGCCCTACAAAGAAGAGCTGGGAAACGAAGGACTACAATGCCCTGGTAAGGGATGAAAGCTCATGGAGAATGGCATTCACCAGGAGTGGCTTTGGTACGAGTGAAGGTAAGATTATCCAGGCTATCAACTACTTCGCCGACTTTCAAGACAAGCTCGAGGAACTTGTGAAGCAGCATGCTGGATGATTCCGGACGCATCGGGCCATCAAGTTGGTGTTGCAACATCCAATACCCAGAACGAAATTGGACAAAGGAAAGCTTCTTACAATACCATAATGAACGACTTCATTCACAACCCTCGATCGCCCCCTCGTGATTCCTCGTTATTTGCGATTGAACAAAGAAGCTCACATAACAGATTGCCAATTGCTATTTCCACACAACCGTGTGTTTCCAGCTTCTTTGTTAACATTGATTAAGCTTCCCCTCTTTCGGACCTACCAAGTCCGACTGGAGACAAAGAACAGGCACACCCTTTTCTGATTGAAGGAGGCTTGATTGCACCCCGATCGAGAGGTGCTTGGAGATTTGGCCTGCCCGTTGCTAATTTTATGTCAATAGGTGCTATTATCGACCTTTTTGGGTTGACGGTTTGGGTGGCTGGACAATTGGCCGTTCGGCCACCAACCCGGTTTTGTTTCCAACGGTCTCTTGCTCTGTCTCAATGCATTCATGTGGATTGCGATAAAATCCAAGAAAACGTTCATAATAGCGAAATTATTATTGATACAGCAGCCGGAATGCAGCGCAAAATGCAGACCTTGAGCCAGCCCTCGAAAACAAGATCAGCTAAGCTCAAAGGATGACCGGTAACGCCGAGGAAAGGCGATCCATCAACTTGTCAAAGAGAAGACATGTCTCTTTGTTGCCAACACCACGGCAAACCACTTCTGGAACGTGCGAGATGCTAGTCTGAGAACAATGATATTGCACTCAGGCCATTGCGACCACAGGGCGAGGTTCACCTCAAAGGGTCTCCTTGCACCAGGTGTGCGATTTAACACCCTCTGCGACCCTCCATAATTTCTGACCGTTATGATCTCTTTCTCTTTATGCTCTTTTCCTTGTTCTTTCCACACCAGCTGAGCTCCCAAAAGACTCTCACATACACTCATTTTCGGATACCCTTTATCTCTGCATCTTTACTTGGTCTTTCATTATACACATAGAGCGTTACCCTCGCAGTCCGCCTTTGACGAGCACCTCATCTTCTGATAGTGTATGGCTGTTCACGAAAATGGAGGAAATGACCGGAATCGTCTCATCTGTGGGCCAGGATGAGTCTTTCCTCGATTACGTATCTTCTGACGTTACCGCGGCACGCCTCGACCTTCTAGTCAGTCCAAGCGATTCACATTGGGTGAAGAAGCACAAGTTCTTCACAGAGAGACTGAAGTCGGATACTACCATCAAAGACATCGTTCGAGAAAACTTCACATACCATGAGAGTCGCATGTTGATGCCATCTGATCGCACAGACGTGAAGGAATTGCAAGATGCTAATACGCAGCGCTACGAGGCTCTTCTCAAAGATCGCTTCAAAGGCTACGAGGACTCTTTGGCAACAAAGCTCACGATGATGTACTTTGGTTTGCCAATTGCGCCGATGGAGGACATTGTCAAAGAGCTCTCTATGGCTGTTGGTATGGGGAAGGATGTTCCGATGTACAACATCAAACCACCGATGCATTTTCTTACAGCCCACGATCGTCGCAACTGGGGAAAAGATAGCCTGAAAGGTAAGCTATTACGAACCCCTGCAGAACATCTAGTACACGACTAACAACTTCAAGGCAAAGAAGCCTTCAGCTGGCCCGTCCCGGCCCCATCGACAAGCGACCCGATTTTGAGTCTTCGTGGAGGTGAAGGACCTCAACGCAATGATCACGTCGCTTGTGACTATGTACCCTCAACTGAGACTCCAGCAACCGCTGAAGAACCATGGACTTATCTTTATAGCCACTATGGGCGCTTGCCATTCCGTCCTCGCAAGTGGCGATCATTTGCACTCGTCTTACGACAGCTGTTGCATAGCCACCCTGATGATATTAGGGAGAAGCAGTACGTCTTCGACCTCCATGTTATCTATAAGGAGACCGGCGAGCGAGAAATCATTCGTGACAGGTTACCCTTGTCGGGTGGTAGTAGAGCAATGCTCTTCCTAGAGCGTCACTTTGCCCACGGCTCGAAAGACAAGGCACATAAGGATTGCTGTACTCTCTTTATTGACCATGTCCGGAAGGAATCAGGCAACACAGTCAATGATTGGGAACCTTCCAAGCCGCAACTGGAGACAGACACCGTCAGGATCGGGCGATCTCTTGGAACTTTCCCCAACGGACCCGAGGAGGAAGTCATCGGTTACGCGTATATCCCATTTCCCAAGATCGATACCTCACGCTTCGTTGCTAGCAACTATGCTTCTCAACAGTACAATGCACAATTCAGGGCCGCCACTGATATCCTCTTTGGCCGACCTATGGGCAACAAAGACGCGGGATGCCCCGAGTACAACCATGCTTTGTTCCGTCTCTATGACAGGAACAAGCCAGACGCCTCATTGACCGTACCCATAGTTTACGGTGCCATGAGTCTACCGCAATCGGTTTTAGAGCTTCTTCACCCGCTGAACAACCCTGGCGCTTGCTGGATGATTGAGTGCAACTGGCTCGACCCCGATGTGGTGCCTCTCATCCTTCCCAACTATTACCCAAACCCTAATCCTCACTTGTTAGATGATGGCAGTACTTCTGGTGAAGCGTGTGATAATGTCTACCACCAGATTGGTGAGATTTCTTCAGAGGCTTTTGACATTGAGTCCCACAGAAAGCTTGAGTCAGTGTACGTTCTTGAAGGTGGCCCAACAAATAACTATGGGCAGGGTATCAAGGGCTTGAAGGTTGCCCTGAAACCTCGTAATGCTGGTTGGAAAAAGGATGCCGTTGCAATCGCTGTTGCCGAGAAGATCCAAACTCTGTCGACCTGGTTTTTGACCATTCACCCTTATTTTCGCCCTGGGCACTGTCGTCTGTTCCCTGCTTGGCATGACGGACAAGATATCTCGATCGAGTTGCCACCTCTGACATCCACAGCCCAACAGCTCTTTGCTGCTATAGATAAGCTGGTATCCAAGACCAAGTACATGAGAGGCATGGGCCAAGACCTCATGTTACTCAAAGAGACCTTCTGTGCCGGTGCCAACAACCGTGAGAATCGAGACACACCATCGTACCTCATCCGCCCTGACTCATCTGACGATGAGTGGTATCGTGTGAGAGAGTCCATTACATCACCAGCCATAACAGTTGAGTTTGTCAACAAATCAGATGTTGACTGGGAAGAATGCATATCGGAGTACAACATCTGGGGCGTTCGTGAGCTTGACCCCGAATTCTATGTCTCCCGCCCTCGGCTAGGTGGTGACACTCTTGAAATCAAGGACATCAACGATAAAATAGTCGACCCTACCGCCAATTACCCCTCGGCTCCTGCAAGTCTCGGCCCCCGGAGCTCTAACGAGGAGGAGGAGCCTGACAAACCACGGTCATCCCTCAGAAATAATGCATTCGTTAGCCCTACACTGCCTCATGTCGAAATTTCGGCTCCAAAGCTCGCAGTGCCCCAGGAATCCACGCTTCATGGCGAATCTGAAGTTGAGGAGGAGGAGGAGGAGGAGGAGGAGGAGTATGATGTCGGTGTCTTGGTGACCAATCGGCCTGACTGGGCCAACAAACCTTATTCCCCGGGCTGTCGCCGGGTTTCCAGTTCAGAAAGTTCAGACGCAGCTACAGAAGAGCCGGATCTTTATGGTTATTCAGGCGATGACTCGCCCTCTAGAGATGTTTCAGAGGCTGGAGACGCTTCGGATCAAAGGGAGCAGATAACGATCTCCAGTGATCACAGCAGTGATGAGTCAAACAGAGGGGACTATGGCGCGGAGAGCGATGGCAATGGAGACGGCAGTGAAGGTGGTAACGAGACTGGAAACGCCGCTGCCTCCCGTCCTGGTCCTCCCAACAGCTCACCGTGGGACCTGGATGAGAACGCGCCACGACAGGCCCGACAACGCACATGGACCACTCAACCCAGTATTTTTGGTAACACCAGAGCTGAGTCTGAGCCAGCTACGATTGGCATACCTCTGACTGGAGCGCCTGCAGAGCAGATGCTTCGCACTGACGATTCTGGCAATATCCCGATGATCTCCAAAGCCGTCCTCACACCCACCGAGCAAGTCAAGCTCCAGCGCACACTCTGGGAAACTCGCAACCTGCTCCTTAAGCGCACTATGAAGTGTATCTTCGAGAACTGCGACTTCACCTGCCGAGCTGATGATCATGAGGCCAGGAAGAAACACACTCTGGAAGCTCATAAGTCGCGAATGTGTCCTTGGTGCGACGAGCCAATGTTTGAATGGTGGGATAAGGCTCAGAGGAAGAAACATATGCGGGAGAAGCATACTAAGGACCTGAAGGATGTCTTGGGTATTGTGGATGCCCCTATCCCTAGGACGAGGCCTGCAGTACCTCGCCCACCGATGCCCCCTCAGCGACCTACGGTTGACCCCCTTCCGGCATTTCAACCCCAGTCTAATCAACCGTTCTCTCTGGGTCAAGTTGACATTCCTTTCGCTGCCTTTAGTTCAGCTCCCCCAGGTCCCATAGCTCCTATGGCTCATATGGAACCTAGTACAGTACGGGATACTGATGAGGCACGTCGTTATGAAGAACTTATGCGCTCAGCTCGTCCAGTGCCACCAAACCTCCCCTTCGGTGGTAGGGCGCCCAAGCCACCAACGGCAGAGACACAACCAAGAGAAATGATCTCACATCCTCCCCATGTTCTGAGGGAACTTGAAGAAGCGAGAAAGTCACGGGAAGCAATGGATAGATATAAGCGTCTTAATCCTCCGCGAACGCTCACAAACCCCCTTGCCTGGTATGACATGACTGGACCAGTGATTGTCGTTGATCCTCCACAGGTTTGTGGCGTCCGAGGCTGCAAAGCTGACGTCAGCCGACTCGGTTCTTATGGCCTATATGACCACATCACGGTAGGCCATTGGCGCAAGGAGGCTCCGAAGTGTCCATTCTGTGAACTTCCGTTCTTCGTAGTCGAGGGCACAGATGAGGAAGGCAATGAGATAAAAAGCTATCGCGGGGTAACAGACTGTACGAAGCACTTGGACTGCCATGTCTATGAGCTCTGGGAACATCTGCAGCCAGTTTTGCAACGTCCGGAGATGGTCTATTCTGATAACACCGGAAGCCCGTTGACGGGGGAGGTAGAAACCGTTGTGGTGATCGAACCAGAGACTTATCTTGAAGGGCTACCGGTCCCACAGAATTCTCTCGTTAGAAAGTGTGAATACTTCGGGGACTGCGGTATGGTCATTGGGGGTATGACTATCGAGGAGTATGATCGTCATGTTGAGAAATGGCATACAGGGCAAGCCTCAGATGACGAAGACATGGGCGATGCTGATGCCGATGCCGATGCCGATGTTGATGGCGAGGACGAGAGCAACGACGAGAGTGACAGTGAAAGTGACCACGACGATGGGAACGGTGGCAGTTCTAGCAACCGACACCCTTCTGATCGTTCTCGTGCTCGAGGTCAGTCTGCTCGGAATGCCTCGGAGAGCAGATACCCAAACCCTGCTCCGCGAGTGACCGAGGTCTTTTCTGACGATGAGGTTGTGGATAAGTCCAACGAATCAACTGGCGCTGTGGTGGTGACCAAGAAGACTGCTCCGAAGAAGACTGCCCTAAAGCCCCCTTCGAAGAAAGCGCTTGGGAAACGCAAGGCTACAACACAGGATATCGAATCGGCAGCTGAGAGCCACAGCGAAGCCCCTTCTACAATTTCTCGTGATCGGCGACGACATACCAAAGTTCAGGAAGAACCACCTGAAGCAACGGCCTCCTCCACTGAAGCACAAGGCAGTGAGGCTCAGGGGAGTGTCTCAGGACGAACCCGGAGCAAGAAGACCAAAAAGATTCGCCGTACGGGAGAGAAAGATAGCCAATATGAAGATGATGGGTATGAGACTAACGACTACGACGAGGGACGAAATGAGAAAGGAGGGAAGTCCTTCCGTCGCCGAGCGAAGTCTCCAGACTGGGTGAAGAAGCTCGGTCCTGAAGATCCTAACTTTGACCCCGACGAGGACATGTACTGCTCCAAGTGTCTCCGCAGGATGCCTAAGAAGCGAAGCAAGACTCGCGATACAGAAGTCGAGGTTTGTATCGATCCTTGCCATTCTAACTTGCATGCTAATACACAACAGGCTCATACTAACAAGAGGCTGTGCTGTCGCATCCGCAACGCCCTGGGTTCAACTGAACGTCTCCCCAACCGCAGCGGCTGGATCAAGGGCTCCGACATTCCCGAGGCCCTCATCGGAGATATCAAGAGATCCTTCTGTCGTCGCTACCCAACATACGCACGCACACTCTATCCCACCAACCCAGCCGACCATTACCTGTCAATCTTCCGATCCGACCCCAATTACCCAGAAAACGATGCATGGTGGGACATTCCCTGGCCTCCCTACGAGGGCGACCCTCCATTCCCTGGAACATGGAAAGCGCCCGGTCTGCCGTGGGATAGCACCGTGGGTGGACGAAAGCGACGCAAGATGTACACCGGAGTAGAAGTCCCTGATTCCTTGTATATTAATCAGAGTGAGACTGACACTGATGTGTCGATGCGTGGGACTGTTCCGGAGAACCTTAGTAATCTCACTATTGATGCTACTCCGGCGTTGAAGAGACCTGAGAGGCCGATTGCTTCTATTGAGGAGGAGACTCAGGAACAACCTGCCGCGAAGAGGCCCAAGATTGGTAAGTCCTCCCATCCTCTTCCCTACCGCCTTTGTTATGAACGGGGCTGACATTATACCAGGGACCATTCCCAGACGTGGGAGAAAGCCTAGCACGCAACCCTCGCGTTCATCGAGTCGACTTCGGATGCAGAGAGCCGGTACCGCTTCTACAGCTCCTTCGACGGCTGTTTCAAGGGCTACTTCAGTTGCGGCTGCGGCGCCTGCTCCAAAGGCTCCGAAAGCTGCTCCAAAGCCTGCACCTAAGAGAGCGACTCCTTCAAAGACTGCGACTCCAGCTCCAGAGCCTGCACCAAAGACTGCTAAGAAACCTGCCGCGAGGCCTGCTCCCAAAAAGGCGGCGGGTTCAAAGACTGCAACTCCAGCTCCGGAACCTGCTACGAAGCCTACCCCTAAGAAAGCGGCTGGGTCAAAAACTACGACTCCGGCTCCAGAGCCTGACTATGATAGTAGTGATCCGGATAGGTGATTTGTTTGACAGCATGGTATTCGAGTTGGACTGGCTTCGTTTTGTTTAGGTGTGATGGGTCTTTTCTATGTTGTATGATGGACAAGTACCGATGTTTTGTCTTGTGAAGATTTGGTATTGGAGTCATGTTGTATTGAGTTTGTTCGCTGGGTTGAATAGTCAATCGGAATCTTGTATCTTTTGCTATGTATCTAGATTTCTTTATCGCTATCGCAATTGCCTCTCATTATACTGTCTGTAACACCCCAAAGCACATTGATCTCGCATGTCTGTCTCGAATAAAACTCCATTGCAACGCCTATTTATCCCCTTGTGACAACTCTATCAGAGGTCGTCAGTCCAAATACATGTGAAAGTCGACGCCATACACGCCTTGCAAGATATCACCAGTCCCTCTAGAAGCCTTTCCGTTCCTCCTTGTTTCAAGCCTGATTTGTGTCATTATAATGCCTCGATGGCATTGAGAAGAACATCAACTCCTGCTTCTCCCATCTCGCCCTTATCGCCGAGTAGTGCACCGATATCGCTGAGAATACCCAGCGGGATATAACATCCTGTCTTTGCCTTCTCAAGACTGTCTTTCAGACGGCTGGTGTGTTCCCATTCCTTGGCAGCGACTTCTGCGCGGTCGATGACACGTGATGAGATGCCGCACATGGCGGCGCAGTGCATACCGAAACTGCCCTCAGCGACACCGTCTTCCAGCTTGTACAAGAAGGTAACACGACGCTCTTCGTCATCGACGTGGATCTGCATCCGTCGTGCTCGGATCTCGGGATGGTTCTCGAACTCTGTTGCGAGGGAGTGGTAGTGTGTAGCAAAGTAACCGACGCAGCCAATGTGAGTAGCGACGTGGTGAAGAACAGCTTGGGCTACAGCGACACCATCGTAAGAGCTTGTTCCACGACCAAGTTCATCTAGAATGACCAGCGATCGGGGTGTGGCTTCGGAGAGAATTTTCTTGGTCTCGGAAAGCTCAACAAAGAAGGTCGATTGAGCGGCGAAGATGTTGTCGTTGGCGCCGAGACGAGACATGATGCGATCGACGGGAGTGAGGCGTGCGAAAGTGGCAGGAACGTAGCATCCGATCTGAGCCATGATGACAGCGACACAAGACTGTAGTTGTTAGTAATGTACAATAGTGTGTGGAAAATAAAGAACTTACCATGCGAAGGACAGTGGATTTACCGGCAGCGTTGGCTCCAGTCAACAAGTTGATCTTGGCCTGGTCACCACCAAGCTTGATATCATTAGGGATGAAGTCGTCAACTGTGTTCATCATACAAGGATGTCGTAGTTCTTGGAAGTCAACAGTGCTGCGCTCCTCATCCACGAACTCGGGACGGCAACTTGGCTGGCCGAGTGAAGCGGATGCCTTGGCTAAGCTGACAAGACAATCCAGCTGCGAGATAATCTTGATGGCTTGCAGCCAGGTCTCGTAGTCAACATCGAACTTCTGGAAGAATCGCGACGCAACTTCTCGTACGAGCTGTGAGTGCATTTCTTCCGCTTCTTGAAGCTCTCGCACAAGTTGGGATAGTTCAGGGAAGTACCAGCGCTTGACGTCCTTTGTCGCTGACATCTGGCGGAAAGTTGAAGGAACCTTGACACTCTTGGGAGCCTCCAACTGGTAAATCTCCTTGCCAACATCTGTAAACTTGAGGAGCTTGCACTTGAACTCCTTCTTCTTCTCGGCCAAGAGATCCTCGAGTTGCTGCTTAATCTCCTCGATGCGATCAGAACTCTCGTCGAAATCTTCTTCAATACCACGCTCAGGAATGAGCAGCTTCTCCTCGCGCGCCTTGCTCCGATCAAAAGCTGATCTCCAATAACTCAAAGGCTCATCAAGATTGGGCATCGACGAGATCAAGCGGTCAACGAGACCATTGCCACCCTTGTAGGATCCCAAAAGGCTCATGGTGTACTCTATCTGCTCAAAGCCTTCCAGGACCTTGACAAAGTCCTCGGGTTTACACGCCCCAGCGTGGATTCGGGAAATGAGTCGCTCCAAGTCGGGCATCTTGACAAGCTGCGAGGCGAATTGTTCACGAACTGTCTGATCGGCATTGAGCATCTCGACAGCATCGAGACGTTCATTGATGCGATCAATGTTACAAAGCGGGTGCGCGACCCATGATCGGAAGAGACGTTTTCCAAAGGGCGTGACGCACTTATTAAGTAGGCTGAACAGCGTACCCTCGGAACCGCCATTGACCGAGTTGGAGAAGACTTCAAGGTTGATGAGTGTCTGGCCATCCAGGATCAGTGTTCCATTCTTTTGAATTGGGTTGTAGAGCTCGAAATTGCCCTGCGACAGCAGAGGTCTCTCCAGCTTGAGGAAGCGCAGGTACGAGATCAATGCACCAGTTGCCGACATGGCCAAATCATCATCCCGCAATGACTGGAGAATCTCGGGCCAAACCTCTTCATCAGTATCTTCTCTCTTGAAGTAGCCTCCACAGTCGAGTTCGCGACGGGTCTTATCCGCCTCCCAGAACTCATCGCCTGGCTTGAGGTGTGTCCAGATGGTAGTTGGGCTAGTGTTGTTCTTGAGAATACGCAAGGCCTTGGTAGACAAGCGGGACTTCTCCAGAAGTAGTTCTCGTGGGCCGGTTTGAGCGATGAGGGTCTCAAACTTGGTCAAATCCACATCATCCACAAAGGTAGAAAGATAGAAGCGTCCAGTAGCCGTGTCGGCAAAAGCGATACCAAAAGTAGGGAGGCCGTCAACGACAGATTCCTTGATAGCGACACAGTAGGAGGCCATGTCATCTTGCAACATGCTACCGTCGACAAGTGTTCCGGCTGTAAGGATGCAAGCAAGCTCACGGGTGATAACCTTGTCAGCCTTCTTGCTCTTATCCTGTCGCTCACGCATCTCTTTACCCAAGTTTGTCTCCATCTGATCGACACGAGCAACTTTGTATTGCTTGGCGATAAACTGGTTCACCCAATGGTCAAGGGAGCTTTCGGGCACTCCGACCATGCGCATGTTGACTCGGTCTGTCATCTTGAAGTCGAATTCCTGATGTCCCACAGTGGCATCGTTTTCGTATAGTTCGTAAAACTTGCCCTTCTTGAAGAAGACAATTGTATCCCAAAGGTTCTGCTTGATCTTCCAGTATTGAGTCTCGAACGGAGAGAACTTGTGCCAAGCAGCAGGGGGAATGTAAATTGTTCGCTTGTCGTACTCGGGATGGTCGGGCTTTCGCTTGTCTTTATCCATAATATTGGCAAGCCAAGGATACCTTTGATCGGGATCTTTGGTGTGCGCCTTCTCCTTATACTTGGGGTCCCTTATGGCCACTCTTTCAGCGGGCTTGACGACCGGTTGCTTATCGGTCGAGGCAGCATCATAGCTCCATTGTGAGGCCGTGGCGCCTCCAACATCATCCATCAGCTCATCCTCTTCAAGAATGCTATCCTTGATGTCTATTTCGGGTTCAGGAATGGGCGATGACTTGTTGGATCGTTTTCGGGGAGCAGCGGGCTTTGAAGGCCGCTTTCGCTTCTTGGAACGAGAGGTATCTTCGTCTGAGTCTGATGCGATAAAGTCATCCATAGTATCTGCAATCGTTAGAGTTGAGCAGTGAATCAGACATGGGGAGACATACCACTATCGTTCTCCTCCGGCTCTTCCTCCTCTTGTTCTTCGTAATCGTCCTCATCCCTCACAACCTGTCGAACTCTCATTCTCCGACGCGAGCTTGAGGGCCCGCCGAACTGAAAGGGCTCGTCTTCCTCTGAGGATTCGGCGTAACTAACAACCTTTTTGACCTTCAGAAGAATCAGTGGCTGATCTGGCTAGTATCTTGCATTGCGAACTTCTCACCTTTCGAGTCGGACTGCTGGGGAGAGCGTCGTGGTTCATCTTGTTGGAGGGTTTCTGTCGCTTCGTGTCAGCTCGTGTCGCTGCGCATTCTCGGGGCATTCTTTACCTTCATGGTCGAATCGAGATTCTCCTGGGAGCTCGGGGGCTCGATAACGTCACTATCGGGCACAGGGGTTGTCTGCTTGATGGCGACAGCTGGCTTTGGCTTGGACTTGGAGAGCGGAGTCGTCTTTGGCAAAGAATTTGCCTTCGTTGTTTCTTTCAGGCACGAGGATTGCTTGGTCGTGGGCGAAGCTTTCGCAAGAGGAGAGGATGCGGGAGCGGCGGGGGAAGAGGGCGGCGCTTTCTGGAAGAAAGAAACGATTGAACGCTGCTTGGCTGAAGAAGTAGGGGCAGCTGGTTTGGTCGCTTTAGCGGGCGTTCGGGCCGCAGTTGATCGCTGGCTCGTCATGATGGTGAATGGCCTCAGCAGTGCGCAGGATTAAATGTGCTAGGCAGGGCACCCGACAGGGCGTGAATCAGGTAAAAGAGACAGTGGACACTATTTTATGACGAGTATGTGTCGTTAGGCAAACAATCAGTAACAATTGACAAAATTACAAAAGTCTGGACGAAAAAGAATAAGGAGGTGATTGTATCGAGTTGAAGATGGTGGACGGAGAGCTTCAGATTGGGAGGGCTATGTCTTTCTTAGATTGACTCGGTAGTCGCGTCAGGTAATTTAGGAGGGGACAGGGTGCACGCGTCCTCACGCGTTAATTGGAAAGTGACAGCCCAGCAACCGAGTCTAGCGAGTCTTTCGCACTGGGCAAGCACGCTTGGTACGCGGGCAGGCGAGGAGCGTTGAGGGGCCCCACCTACCAGCAGTTCTTATCACAACCCAATCAGCATTCTCATTGTGATCAAGCGCAAAACTGGTGGCCTGCCTACCCTGGATCATCCAAACTTGTCCCGCCGTGAACAATGATAGTGGCAGAGATCACTGAATTGAGGACTACTTGTTTCATTGTTCGAGAGTCCTTGCCAATTGAAATGGAAGAGCCAAAAACCTTGACTAATCTGCTCATGGTCTATTTACACCAGTAGACTATGAGGCTGGGAAGAGACACGACAACGTTTGATTCTTTTACAGGATTATAAAATTGACAACCTCTCAGTTTGTATCTTCAAGGTCTGTAATATCGTAGGTCCGTTATTAAATTTACTTCTCACAAAAACGTGATTCTGGCTCTCTATAAGCTGGTGTACCAGAAATCAGCACAGTTGGTTATCATGGCACTCGTTTCAAAGTCAAAGTCAAAGTCATTTGGCAACAACCATTGATATCTTATTCATAGTACACACTTAATACCCCAATCTCAACTCAACGCTTAACCGTTGAACTTTCTAACCTTGAAAGGGCTCGCAGAAGCCTGAGGCGCAACACACTTATTCGCCAAAGCAGCCTTACCCGCCGCACTAGTAGCACTAACACAATCCACACCAATATCCTTAACACCATCACACAAGAACACAGGGTCTCCACCACAAGGGGTCTTGATGTTAAAGTCCTTGAACTTGATGTTCTCGCAGACAGCATCCTTGCTAGTCGAGCAAGTCAACCTTGCAACAGCATTACCATACTTGCCGGAGCTGTAGCCGGTAAAGTTGTCAAAGAGAACGTTGGTGATGTTCATGCGAGAGGGGTACTGGGCGCAGGTGGTAGCGTTGATGTTGAAGTAGCACGAGTCAATGAAGGCGGTGTACTCGTTGTTGCCGCCCCAGAAGTTGCGGAATGTCACGTTGTCGATGAAGCCGTAGCCGATGTCGGGGCCGGCCCAGGTCTTGAGGCGGGCGCCGTGCTGGCCATTGAGCATCCAGACGTTTTCGATGACGACGTCCTTGACGAAGGACATCTCGCCCTTGTACTGGCCGAGAGAGCCAATGGACTGACCATGGGTGCCTGATGTTATTAGCGAAGGTATGGCATGTGAGGATTGAGGAGAGTTTACCATTGCAGTACATGGTGTCGACGTGGACGTTGGTGGCGTTGCTCTTGGGGGAGAAGCAATCATCACCGATGTCAACCCAGGCACGCTCAACATTGAGGTTCTCGACGTTCAGGGAGTCAAAGAAGTCAGTGTTCTTGGGAAGAGCAGTGGCGTTGGTGGAACGAGCAGTGCAAATGACGTCCTTGAAGGAGATGTCCTTGGCTGCAAGATATCAGTATATGATCATTGAAACTTGGTTAGGGTTCCTTACAGGTGACGACAAAATTGGTCCAGCAAGGAGAGTCCTTGAAGTGAACCCCCTGGATGTCCAGGTTGGTGGCGTTCTGAGCATAGAACAGAATAGGTCGGAGATAGGCGTTGGTAGTGTCAAGAATCTCCTTGCCGGCAAATTCTGCATGATGTTAGTATGGATTTAATTCTGCTAAGAGGAGAGACATACCGTTCCACCATCGCTGACCGTTGCCGTTCAGAACACCCTTTCCGTAGAGCTTGATGTTCTTGCCACCCCACTTCCAGAACATGATCGAGTTCTACAACCATTAGTCTCAACTCATTCATCACAAAGTTTCAAATATACCTGGAAAGGATGCTTATAAGCATTCTTCTGCCAATACTCCGTATCATTGGTAAACTTGATCTCACCCTCAAGATGAACATGAATATCGTTCAAAAAGGTGAGATCAAGGGGCTTTCCAATGACAAAGGTCTGACCCTTGGGGAGATACAGCGTACCTCCCTTGTTCGCCTTCTTCAAACCCTTGTAGAACTCTGAAGATACATCATCGTGATCGTTCTTGCTATGTCTGATAGTATAGACCTTGCGATGACTTCTCTTGGCGGGGAGTTCATAAGGGTGCTTGGCGCGGAACTCTTCAATGCTGCGAGGAACACCGGCGGGGAGCTCGATGGCCTCGGCGAGAACGCCCGCGAAGAGGGAGAGGGTTGAGAAGAAGCTCGAAACCTTCATTGTGAAACGTGAAGAAGATGAGTTGGCTTGAGGGTCAGAAGAGAGAAAACAAAGGGATGTTTAGAGGTTTTATATACAGAGTGGATAATCATTTCGGAGGTACTCCCGAATACATTGACCCCCAGCATCTCAAGCGGGTCTGAACTGCATACCTTGGCTAACTCAGTTTAATGGTCCTCGTCTCATGTCAAGAAAGTTAACAAACCCCAGATTGGACGTGTTGTTTTCGCTAGCAATGCGTCGTCTACACTGGCCTCTGAATAAGCTTCTTCCCAGCGGATGGCTTCTCATTCGTGGGCTGTAAATTATCCGCGGCTCAGAGTTCCCGTGGAGCTGTATTTCCCCATTCTTAGCGGTAGATCACCCCGCCCCCATCGACGCTGGGGACGAAGATAATTCCCCCGCAAACCCCAACGTTGAAATTCGAGGGGGCGACGCGAACCGGATCGACTGTTTGAGAAACGGTGACATTTTTTTTACTGATAAATTCAAGGACCAGGATATTGCTGAAGGGTTCGTGATAATGGGGCGTTGGGTGGTCTGGATGCGTGTGCGGCTAGGCATGACCCTGTCGTGGGTTTCAGAGTCGTAATTAAACTTAAGGATAAAAAACTTTAGATGTAACCATGGTACGACCGACTTATCTACGGACGGACATCATGCGAGACTGTGGAAGACTGGTCTAGAGTTGGACTGAGGATAGAGTTAATTAAATCATGTAAAGCTGAGGCACGGAATGGGCTAACGGCAAACGCTTAGATGTGTTCATATTAGCGAAGTTAGAGCTGGAGGATACGTTCAGCTCATTTTCATGGTGCTACAAAGATAGAGATAGAGCCCGCGATTCTATGTTCAGGAGAGGGAATGATGCATCTCTGGAGTCTGTGATCTAAACAAAGAGGAATTTATTCAAGTCTTCAGCTCGGCTCAGAAGACTCAAAAGACATGTAACTCTTCGACCTTACTATAGAATGGAATCAAAAATTGAAGGTCTCTGCAGATACTACTCTAGTGTACTCTAATCCGTTGACCGTCCGTGGGAAAACTTTTGTAGCTCTAGATTCAGTCATAAATATCTAGAAGCCATACTCTCGGCGCATTACTCGATGTTCTGTCTGATATCCTTCTCCCATTATCCCTATGCCTTCTCATCAGCCGTCAAATCAGCTTTAGCCGACTGTATTTGCACCCTGATGAAAATCAAAGCCAGCCCACTACCAGTCCAGAACCCAATCTGACATTGACTGGTTCCATCAACATTTTCGGTAAGCTTCTCCTTTTGTGCCGAAGTTGCCATCTCAACAACACCCAGCCAAAATGCCATGCCTAGGTAGAGTAGGGCGGTAATTAGCGCACCTGATACTGCCTGAAGATGATTAGGTAGGGATGTTGTGATGATGAAGTTGTGAATGTTAAAGGTAATGTCTACCCCAACTATTGCAAGAATCATGGCGGGGAAAATGAATACCCAGTAGAGGAATGAGTTTGACATTCCGCTGTCTGGGATGATTGAAAATAGAATCGATGCGCCGAGGAAACCAAGGCAGAAAATGACCAGGAGTCGTCGTACATTGAGGATACGAAGGGCAAAGCCGCCGATGAGAGCAAGGATGAAACTTCCAGCTGTGAGAGGAATCAGCCAAGGGGTGGTCGGTAAAGGTCCAGTATACAGGACTGATTCGATGCTAAGAAACATGTCAGTTGAGATTCTGTTTGGTGGACGGGGTAGGACTTACTGGAAGCTAGCGTAGAAAAGAACCAGGCTGAACGATCCATAGGACACGAAGAGTGCAACGACCAACCGACTCATGTAAATCGCCTTGAAAACCTCTGCTGACACAAGAGGTTGACTGGCGCTCCATCCCTCAATGTAAACAAACAGCGCAAGACAAATGATACCGAGGAGCAAGACTACATAGCCCTGAAGTGAGTTTCCTCCGTCAGTTAATGCACAAACCACCAATGCAAGACCCGGTAAAACTGTAGCTGTGCCCAGCCAATCCATCTCAAGATCAGGCTGTGCATCTCCATGACTCTTTGGAATAGTCAAAAGGCCAGCGATGAAGATACAGGCACAAAAGAATGCACCAATGAAGAAATACCATTTCCAGCCAAGGTCTTGAGCAGACAATGCACCAAAGAAGATCCCAGAGTAGAAACCAATGCAGGAAGAGGCGCCAAAAATGCTGAAAATAAGAGTGTTCCGTGGACCAGGATGGTAAATGCGAGACATTATAACGACACTAGACGGCAGGAAAGCTGAAGGTCCTAAACACTGCATTGCTCGACAGACGACAAGCATAATAGGATTCTGACTGAATCCAGCAATGATGGACCAGACAATCAACCAAGCATGGCCACCCAGGAAGATAAATCTCCCGCCATAAATCTCGGAGAGTCTGGCGAAGGGAAGGATTAGAATAGCTGCAGTAAGATTGATGACAGCAGCAGGACAAGTCCGAACCCCATTTGAAGATTCCGCTGATGAAGATAAAATGACGGGAAACCCAGAAACAAAATACTCGCTGATCATTATCGAACCCACGACCGTAAAGATGAAGCCCAGCTCTGATGAGAAATTTGAGAAACATGCCGGGCGTCCTCGGTCGAAATCTACTTGCCCAAGTGATGAAGCTTTGTGCGGAGCATTATGTTCTTGGTCGAGAACACCGGTTGGAGTGGCGACTTTCTCGGTCTCTGGCATTCCGTGGTATATATGAAGATGTGGCTTGGCTCTGATGGTGGTGATGAAAGATTCGGGAGGTGAGTTCGCTAAGTTATACCATTTTGGGTATGGGTTCCAGGGGTGGTGGATTTTGGATCCGCTGTTGACGGAAGATGGGGATGGAGATAACACGGACAGAAGTGGATATTTCTGCAGTCTGAAACTAAACCTCGGTTGGATCCGATGGAGTTGTGAATCTTAGCTTGATTATCAAATATGAAGAGAATATGACTAAGACTCCGAATTGTGGCTTTGTGAAAGATGCATTATTTGTTGAAAGGATGGTAAGTGAACAGTGAGAATCTATAGTGACTGGTATATATTCTGGGCAAAATTGACTATATATGCAAGTTCTGTATCATAAGTCTGGATTCCTCAAGCCCGCTCCAGGTGCTGGCAGCTTATCGAAAAGCTGTAAATACTAGTACAACCCCCCAGACCTTCAATGCTCGATAGTGCCTCTTTCCAACTATCCGTCTGACGATAATCTCCCCAAGCTTCAGGATGAGAAAATCCAACAAAACCCATGAGAACTGATCTGGGCTGTCCTTCTTCACTTCTTGCTGGAAAGTCGTTCTCCACGCCCCAGGCGTGAGCTACTCTAGCATCGTATGGAAAAGCTTGCCTGAGAACCTCCTGAAACTTGGACGAGAGAATTTCTTTCTTTTCATCTGAGATGTCTTGGAGGAAGTATGCCAGTATAACCTCTGTGAGAGGTGACTCAAGAATATCTGAGGACGGAACCATCTTGATATGCTTTGAGAACTCTCCATACGTGCAGATCTTGGGAATGTCTTTGACTGCATCTGCGCCATATCTAGACCAGTTAGTCGACTTCATCCATTTGTTGTGCAGAACTTACTCCTCAGCAAACCGACGATGTTGTTCAACGGAATCAAAGTCGAAGAAGCCCCAGACCTGCGATGCATCGACTGATTCTAAGCCCCAGTAAATTCTTTGAGGACCGCCAAGTTTGCTAATGACAGTGTTCCATGCGCCATTCAGAATCTGGCCCTCTGGAGTGGTATTATCCATGATGTTCATATTGGGCTTGACGCCCATGCAGCCAACTTCGGTGACGGTCATCATGTAGAGTACAAGGCCGACATTAGGGAAGTTTAATGGTCTGTAGCAGTCAGAGTGATTTAGGCGTCATTTATACATGGTTTCAGTCCGCTGCCTAAGTGATTTTCGCTTTTGCTGATGCCTGTTTTATTTTGCTGCCTCGTGGGTTCCGAAATCTCACCACGATATGTCAACATACAGGTAATATCGTTTCTTGCCTTTTTAGTTCCAGAAATTCTCGGCTCCTCCAAACCCTGGCCAAAATACAAACTCCTCCTATTTCCGGCTATCTACTCATCATAGCCATTAAAAGTGTGAACCAAACACCCTGCTTGGATCGATCCCCCAATGCCGTCGTTGTTGCCTGGCTCACTGTTAGTACCCCACTTGTTTGGGCTAGTATGGAAGCTTACATTTATCAAAGGCGCCCCTCATGAGCGAGTAAGCAGTAACATTACCAGCTTGACCCGATGGCCATCCGATGTCCTGAGTATCTCCATCAGTAGTACAGTCTGGGGCCCAGTCGACCTTGTACTCGTAGATAACACCACGAGAAGTCTCCTTGTAAGAATGTTGATATCCGGCCCAGCCTCCCATCCCCCATCTGGTTCTTGGCTGCTGAATTCCTCTGCATAGTCGTCCTGTGTGTCTGGATTAATGGCGCCATGATCTCCGTCTGTCGATCCGAGACATTCAGGGTCTTGCTGTACCAGGGGCCGGTAGTTAGGATCGATTGTGGGAGTCGCGTCGGTATCTTCCGTGCTTGAGGTGCCTCTCCCGAAGTAGTCACCACTTTGGTGGTAGTAGGCTCATCGGTTGTGAACGTTGCCCTGCCACAAGAAGAGGTTGTTGCTTCCGAAGAGGTTGACTCTTTTCAGTCATCGTATGCTGGTAGTGCTCGACGACTCTGTACCTATATATGCCGCAGCCGACGAAAAGACTCCCACTATCACTGATGCCGTCTGCGCGAGAACCGGTTAAGCCACAAGGTAGAGACAGCTTCGACATGGTTACAAGACAATCTTGTACGCACCCGTCAATGGAACCAAGTTCCCAACTGAATTCTATCGAATAACCGTCACAGTTGCTTGCACGTCTCATCACCTTCGACTCCATTCCTGGTAATCTTACATGCTCATGTCGCTTTACTTTGTCGCTGGACCCCAGCATCTTCGCGGTAACATTCTCAACCAGTGTTTCGTTATCACTAGTTGAGACTTGAGCGCAGAACAATGGCCAGGCCCCAGAGAAACATGTAAGGTCAAGGCCTGAGGAGGTAGTGCTGCACTCGGGCGAAGCATCCTCGGCTTCATAATCCAAGAGGAGGTCGTGTTCTTGGAAGAAGCTCTCAAGATACTCCTGCGTCTCTTCATCGACAGGAGCGTCCAGTTCAGCTTCCGAAGGGCCTTGCTGAAGATCTGCAGCATATCCCACCCAATGGGATTCAGGTTCCAGTGTCGTGGCTACTGTGCTTTACTCACCGGTCGCACAACTTGAAGTTGGCGGGCACTCTCCTATCTACATACAAACTTACATCAGCGTCTGCATAGTATAGGGTTCGTGTCAAAGTCAAACTTACATCGTGACTGATTCGGACATAGTAATATACGAGATGGTCTTTGTACACTCGGGAATTTCCGTGATAGTGCACTCTGCCGTTGTTTCCGAAGTCGTTGTCTCCGATGTTGGCGCGGTGCTGGTAGCAGTAGTAGCGGCTTCCGTTGAAGCTGGAACTGTTGTTGTTACAGTAGACTTGGTCGGTGGCCTGAAATAAGTGATGCGAGCGCTATTTTACTTGAAACATCCTGTGCTTTGGCGTGGAGCCAATCAAGGACCAACGACAGGTTGGTTATACGTGCAGTGCAGAAAGAAACGCATTGCGTTAGCTCGGGATACCAGGATGATGGCAAGTGCTTGTGAAGCCAGCGAATCTATCACTTCGTTGTTGAATGAGAGAAATGGCAATCAACTATAGAAGATAGCTACTGAACGGTCTCGATATTTCACACCAAAAATGTAGCTGCGCTGCCATGAACATTGTACCGATTCAGTCGCATGGACCAAGAGCCAATAAAACCGTAGTTTTCAGCCTCTGGCAGCGTTTGTAATTGGAATTCCATATCACCGTCACAGCAAGGTGCCAAACAACGCGGGGATGCTGTTAGGGTTGCATTATCATTTTAGGCCCAGAAATAGTTTCATTTAAACACTTGATGAAAATCTACTTTACTTTGCATTCTAAAGATTACTGTTTGCTTTGCTTCTCGTTTTACCCTGATGTTACTCGGATCGCCTGCGAGTAACAGCTTCATCGTCAAATATTCTTTCATTGGCCTGCGGGTTTTGCAGGCGAATCTTCGAAAATAAAGATCCAGGCATCCAAATCTAGAGGCGGCGTCATCTGAAAGTGACTTCTCTAAAGCAGAAGAGATGAATTTGACAGATAATGAGGCCAATATCCTTCCATACAAGAGTAAGAAGTCTGAGACAAACAGTATAATGCATTAAAAGACAGACAAAGTGCACAACTCATCTGCCAACATAACGGCCTTGCCACTTCCGCGGATGGTTGCAATGCCAAATATTCCGTAGATTGGTTAAAAATGGCCAACTCCCTAATTTTGTATTTACTGAGGGCAATTGTCCCTGCCTAGTCGCCCAAGATTCGAGCTCCCACGCTGCCAGGCTCATTACTGTTCTGAGCTTTTGCGCGAACCCCTCAGAATCTCGAAATATCGCGACCGAAAAGCCAAGTTACAACCCAGTGAACCACAACCATGATTTTATTTTTGATGCTCATACTTCGAGTAATATAAGCGCCTCTCCATAGGACCCAGGCGAGCCTACCCGCGAGGCTTTCGGACGAACTTTGGGCTATGGCACGCCAGCTGCCAATATAGGCGATTGTGCCGAGATTGAGGAAAAGGAAAGGCTTTGAATTTTTGCCAACGGCTTCGCAGGAGCCATACTTATTCAGGGCCTTGGCCAGGTATTTGGCCTGCTGTGAGGCGACCTGTGCGGTGGCGGGGAGCGCCTCGCGCTCCAAGACAGCACAGTCGCCCATGGCGTAGACTTCGGGGAGGATGTCGCTGGGTGCCTTGTGGCCGCTCTGGGAATCGATGGCCCGGATAGAGCCAGTGGACACGCGAACACGGAGGTGGTCATCGACGACAAGACCGCCGCTCTTCTCAGCCTTGACAATGTGCCAAGTCTGCTCTTCCTCTGGAGTGACAGGGGCGCGAATATTCTGTTCGACAAGCTTGGCAACTAGGGGATTCTGCATCAGACCCGTACTCCAAACAACAATCCCGGCGCTGACCTCATCGTCGTATTCTTGGATCTTGATCTTGAGGCCTCCCTTACCATCCTCATCCAGACGGATACTCTTGATGTGATGCTGAGTCTTTATATGAATGCCCTGGCGGCGGAAGGAGTCGATAGTGTAGGAGGATAGCTTCTTGTCGAACATGGGTAGAATCTTGGGTGCAATGTCGTAGACGGTAATGCCAACAAATTTCATGAGGTCAGGATAGATGCGAGCAAGGTCATCGTGGATGAGGTCGTGAAGCTCAGCGGCAAACTCTATGCCCGTGGGACCACCGCCGACGACCGCAAAATGGAGCAGCTTGCGGCGCTGCTCGTCGGTCGTGGAAGGGAGCTCTGCGCGCTCAAAACACTGTAGGATGCGAAGGCGGATGGAGCGAGCGTCGCCGACATCGCGGAGGAAATTTGCATGCTCACGAACGCCGGGAATGCCAAAGGTCTGGGAGTAGGCCCCGACGGCCAAGATGAGTTTGTCGTAAGGGACCGTGATCATCTCACCCTTACGCTTGGTAAGTGTCTCCTTGACGGAGCCAGGGGAAGGGGTTTGAATAACGGATAGGTCTGAGGAGCCACTGTCTCTGCCATCATTGTGCGATGATGATTGAGTGGCGGGTGGAAGTGTGCGGGAGTTAACCTCGTCAGCATCTGGGTTCGTCTCGACACGGATGGTCTTGTTGTTAAAGTCGACATCATCGGCCCAGCCTTGGTGGAAGCGATCCGGCTGCAAGCGGCGAACAGGCTCAAGGATAGAGCGAAACTCAAGAGTGCCGACAGACGTAGATGCTAATAGCGGAGTAAAGACAAAGTAGGAGCGCGGCGAGATAATGATGCGCTCGTACTTGGCCGGGTCAAGATTGCGGACCAGCGCATAGCCAGCCCAGCCGGACCCCAGGACGACGACCTTCTCACGCTTTTTGCGCCCTTCTGTGTATGTTGCCTTTATTTCGGAGTTGCTGGTCGTTCCTTGTGTGTAGTGTGGGGTATTTGCGGACTTGGCAGCCGTTGATAAAGAGGTAGACGAGGCAACGGCAGTATCTCGGCAATGGAGAAATCGAGAACGAGGGCAGGGTAAGCTCTGCCTGAAGCTCCTGATAAACTTCGAAGACGCCATATCATCTGTGAATCTGATCAACTGAACTGGAATGCTCGATATTTGTTGAGGGGAATTCAGAGGAGAAAAAATAGAGGGAGACGGGAAGGCCTCGAAGACTTTCGACAGTATGAACCTACACTGACGTCAGATCGACCAAACCCGGGCTTTAACATTACGCGATATTATATATATTATAC
>JABSTL010001294.1:0-11536 GCA_013759095.1 Fusarium sp. NRRL 29148 | reverse complement strand
CCCTTCACATTCTGCGCTGCTCGGGTGCTCTTGGCTTTATATATAACAAGTCGCCTTTGACCAATCAAACCCCATCGTATCGTGACTTATAGGTAGTTGGGTCATTGGTAAGTCATTGCTGTGCTAGTATGTCACGTCCGGACGTAGGTCTCTTTGACTACCTCGATGCAAGGCTTCAAGACGCTGATGTGGACAAATACACTGATGATGACGGTAGTAAATGTTGCCGTGGATTTGGGGTCAGTCAAAGTTGCCTAGATTTGAGGAAACCAATGACGGCTTTGAGGCTTGCTTTGATCAAAGGTTCCTTGTCCCTGATCTTAGCCTCGCCTTATTGCGAAATAGGTGCATTCGTATCCCTGACTCGATGACCTTGCAGGCGAGAGAACTCTTTTGAAGGTCCTGAAAGTTGAGGTGACCCTCGATTTATCTTAGGATTTCTATGGGAAGAGAGGTGAGCGGCGGCATCGTGGCTTATCCTTCAAGGAAGAATTAAAAGGGTGTTGGACGTGATGGTCAGTTTCGGCCATGTTGATTGGGCGGACTCTATCAATGCAGCGCAAACATCAACAATTCTGACGGGATAGGCTTGTCGCTGCTAGGATCTTCTAGAATCGAGGGTTAGCGATGATAAACAAGTTATTCTTCAAGAACCTCTCTTACATGCATAGCGGACACCCATAAATCTTCCTCACTGGTGAGCTGCAGGGTCATGGACGAACTCCAAAATCCCAGCTCCCTGAAACAGTAAAAGGTATGCTATATATAGTATTTTCTCCGCCCACGCGTCAATTCGAGGTTTAAGGAGTTGCATTGCGATTCTTTCAACTGCGCCCAGGTGTTTTACGTTCGGATGTAGGCGCTATACCAAGGAATTGAAACAGCTCTCCCGATCTAGTCCTTGTGGTAGTGTTGTCATTCATTGTCACATGGTGCTGCTCTTCTTATAATTCTCGTGACCCGTTATATAGTAGTCGAAGTATCATCAAAATCTGTGGCCCATTCGCTTTATAGCCAGGAAAGCCCAGAAATCTTTTGAGTGAAGCTGTAATGGACGACAACGATTTCCGGTTTAGTCTGTGTGCCGGTAGATCGAGTGATCTGAACACTATAAGAATGCGTTTCTTGACGGTCAGAGTGTTGCGGGAATGAAATAGAGTTTAAGAAAGAATCTGAAGTAAGAGGAAGACAAGCAGAACACAGGGACAGCCCAGCAAGAGGAAACAGAATATTGATCACACCCAAGAAATGGGTCCTTTTGAAAGCCGCCCCATTTCCGTGCAGATCCAGCTGAAGCTACAGAGTGTGAATGTCCCGAAGATAGAGCATAGGGCGCTTAGGAAAATTGGGAGAAGCGACATCCTCAAAATCAAGAGCAAGAGCGTATCGTACGTGTCCGCGCCGCTTCCGTTGCGAGCATTGTGGTCGGCGAAGAATGCTCCTTGATCTTCTACAAGGAATGCCCAGAAACTCTTTATATAGTATACAGGTTACAGCAGACCCGCTTCGAAGACTTGATCCCGGGCTTTCCTGTTTCGAGAGGCAAGGATGCCCTCACCGTGGGTTTTGGTCAGAATCCACCACTGCTTGCCCTGGTGGTGCAGTGTATCAATGTTATCGTTTGCCCAAGAGCCCTTGGCAAACATGGCGAAACCCATAGCTGCCTCAATTGCCTCGGTCTTGATGTATGAGAGAATACTTGAGGTGTCATAAAGGGAGTCACGAGGGTACAATTTGCATGCCTCAGCTAAGGTAGCAATATTCCTGGTTCCAATAATGAACGCGGGCGCGTAGCGGAAAAGGTTTGTTTCCCAGCCCGCTGGTTGTCGCTGGTAGCTTCTATCCCGCCATTATCAGAATAAATCCTTGGTGTAGTGAATCACATCAACCACTTGGAGTAACTCACATATATACTAAACAAGAAATTATGAACAACCTGAAAATGGTCTTACTTTATAAGATCCGAGCTAGACGTTCACCACCGATTGGCTGTCAAAAATCGGTTCTAGTTCTAGTTCTGTTCATAGGTTTCTGCTTTTGCATCTCTAATATAGAACCTCGTTGTCCTGAATACCTCGCTTGATCTCAAAGCTTGCTTTCGCTGACCATCCCTTTTGCCACAGGGGCAATGCGGTTAAGCTCTGCTTTCAAGCTATCAACACCAGGTTTACCGTATAGGTGTGGTGAGCCTCAGCCGAGTTCAAGTGGTGCATTATGCCTCAGTTATGGCTTCACTCAAATCATCATATTTGACCTGCAGTGATGCCCCCCAGGGAGCCATGATCTGTTCAGTTGGCCATGTTGGCCTCTGTGAGTCATTCTTTTATAAATAACTCCAGGACCGAAATTGGGAGCGACGATATCTCCCCAAGTGTTTAATCGTCTCGGCTAGCTCGTATATTTCGAAAGGTGTCTCAACACCTCCAGATTCCTGAGGGCTTGGAGAGTTGGCTAAAAGCGGTGGAACTCGGCCTTACCCGGGTTTCTAAATGGATGATATACTATATATTTATATGGAGAGAACTTGCCCCTGAAACCTTTGTCATGGTTCTTGACTATCACTGGCTGACTCAAACAGCGTAGAAAAGACCTTCAGTCGAAGTTGAGTATATGATTTCGATAAAGCTCTATCAAAGGCCACCACACAGCAATTTAGATATTGCTTGAAGTGCTGGGATATTCTGCTTCAAGCACAGGGTTGTGTCGGATGATTACCCAGGGTGTAAGCACGTTTGCACGATTAGCAGGCGTGAAGGACTTGGATGTACCGCTGGCAGAAAACGTTCGTGTTGTAGTAGAAGTCGTTGATGGCTTGGAACTGAGGCCTTGCGTTTCAGCGATGCCTGTCTTCCATTGAGTGTACTGCTCCTGAGAGAGCTCTTACTAAAACAGGAAGCTTTGCCGTAGTCCTGCATCCACAGGCTATTGCATGTGAATTCAATTATTTGTCGAAACATCGACGCTTGGTGCGGTGGAGTACACGCCGAGCATTATGTGTATCGGTTGACACCTGGGGGGGGGGGACCTTTTTTGCTTGGGGTCAGGGTAAGTTTATAGATCTGACTGGACTATGCCTAAAGTGCTGTATGTTATCGGATGGGTAGAGCTGTATGGTAGTTCAGCTGGGAGTGCAGCGGAAGCCTTGTGTTGCAGTGACCAGTCAAGTCATCAACATACAGCGACATCAAGTACCATCGTGAACTTAACTTTGCCATCACCCACTGAAATGGCCGTGATGTAGTGAATCGCTTCAGCTACTTGCTTGAAGTCCTTGGACACAAGCTTGAGTTTTCGTACGGCGATATAGTAGTAGTAAGGATTATTAGCCTTACTTAGAGCCTTCCTGCTCTTTAGACACCTCTATCTTAACTACCTTGAGCTCCTTCTTGAGTTCATCGTTTAGCTCAAGCTGTCAGGTCAGCTATTCTTCGGCAGAGCGCCAGAAGTCGACGTACTTCTGGAGCCGCTTCTCGGCTAGAGCAAGCTTCTTCTTTAGCTCGTCATTGTCGATAAAGAGCTGCGACTTTCTAGGGGTTATGAATCCAATCCCAAGACAAAAGAAGGACGCAGACAGAGTGATTGATTCGTAAACACCTTTTTTGCTCGGGGTTATACATTTGAGACAGATGTGCCCTGCGATACGGAACGCACTGCACTGCGGCACGTGGATAAGTCGTCACCTCCTCGGCATTAGTGGCATTGTCGCGGAGCTAGATGATGCTTTGGTCGACCGCGGATTAGAAACGGCGGTATATCTCGTCCATCTTCTCCTTAACAGGCAGGGCGCCATCAAAGGTTAATCAAAGCGACGCTGTTGGTATATTAATAAGTGCGGGTTGATGGAATCGTCATACCCGTTTGTTTGACAGTCTCGCTGGCCCCTTCATCAGCAACCTTCTGGGTCCTGCGCTTCAAAGGAATGATCGCCAGCGCCTCGCATACCCCAGTCATTTCCGTGCGATCGTGGGCCTACAACGCGGGCCTACAACGTCTGGGCCAAACGTTTGGAAACTATTAATATGCCATTTGTTGCTTAGGTTCTTGCGCTCTAACCCTAACTCTAACTATCCTTGAGGGGGACCTGGAAGTCTATAAGGTGGTGATCTAGATCCAAGATGTAGTCGATAATCTTAACGAGCTTATTATCCTCTATCTCAAGGTTAGTAAGTTATTAGGGTTAATAGTAATAAGATATACCCGTACCATTATGTTTGGTTAGTGCATGGATAACACTATCATCGGTGGGCTCCCTGACTGGAAGGAGAAAAGATTAGTTATTATTCAATCAGTCAATTGACACATACATACCATTAGGCGGATTTCCTTGCTCCATATCTGTCTCAGAGCTCGGAACCGCATATGGACCCTCCTCAGGAGGCATGGACTCAATTGTGCTGAGTGTTCTTGGCTCTTGGAAGGCGGGAGAAGATATGTAAGTCGTCATTATCCCCAGAGAAGGTTTCGCCATCTCCTACCACCATCTCCTCATCGTCAAGTGCTTCGAGACCGTTGGTTTTGGCCTCTGGCGCGACAGACTCTTCCTCTGGCGCCCTCAGGACTGACCACGGGATCTCGGCAGTGGTCATGCTAGCCCCCGACCCGTTCGGGGGAAAAGCAACGGTGACACTTATCTTACCGCTAGGCATCATCTTATATATATCCAGGAGGCTCTCGGAATTATCGATCGCGGCGGCGTATGTACCCTTAAGGCCGTGGAGTTCGGTGACGATATGCTATACCCTCTCGTCCCCTTTGGTTAGCCAGCTGGTCGCGAAGCATATGGAAAGCGAAGGTGCTTCTTTATATAAAAATATATAGTGCTTGATAGCGAAGACTCAGCTAGAGGGAAGAATTCTAAGGTTAGCAAGCTCCTAAGTATCTAATAGTAATAATATACATACGTTCAAATTGTTCCTTATGACTGATACCAGTGATATCGACGTTTCCAACGTCCTCAGCCATATCTTTCTGATCAGAATCAGGAATCTCGTAGATTCTGTCACCAAGTGGCGCAATGCCAGCCTTGAAGGCATCTGCAATAACAGAAGTGGTCTTGGAGAAGGAGACGGCTCATGATTCGAACTCCATACTCGCGATACATGCCCAGCTGGGTGACTCGGCTCCTGACCCTAACCCTAGCCATATCGTCGATGTCACTGGGCTCTTCCTCATCTTCCGCGCCATCCTCTTCTCCCTCCTCTGGTTTTTTGGACAGGCCTCACCTCATGCGCTTTTCCTGCTCAGTCTTTCTGCCATTGTGGGCAGCGACGCGTTCTTTGGCATCTCCCGTCATATCCACGATGTATTAGTACTCTAGCTGACATAACTTGAACTCGATGTATCGCCATGTCTTTAATATGTCGTTTGGCAATGCCAGTTCCTCCTGTATACAATCTCCCACTCTCACCCATGAGTGGTGTTGCCGATCTGCAGGTGTCTCCTGCCCCTCACGTATTATCCAAACTCGACATACGAATTGCGAGTGATGGCCGAAGTATACATTCTTGCCGCCAGCCGGTGGGAGACCCTCGATCAGCGGCCTCACCTCATCAAACGAGACTGGCGAGAAGAATACATGTCATGTCTCCTCGTAGAGATTTGGTCCATGATATATATAGTGCCGAAATTTCGGCCTAAGAGGTTGCGCTTCAACTCGTCCCTTGGCCTTTTCCTACTATCTCGAGTAGTGCAGTTATATAGAGCACGGCAGAGAAGATGGACCAGAGTTATACAAATTATGATAGGGAAACCATACTTTTCGGTGAAATCCTTGATCTACTCGTACCTCTCAGCGGCGAGTTGTCGAAGTTAATGCGCGTTAAGGCTCGAGTGTTTGTAGCGGAGCCAGAAGTGACGAAGGGATTGTCGAATACGTACACAGACCGACCGTGAGTCTGGAAGTCTTTGTCTGCAGAAATGTAGTGAGGCAGGGAGATGACTACAATTCATAGCAGGTGGAAAAGACATGCTGGTCTGTGATTACTCTGAGATTAGAGAAGGAACGGTGAAAGTTGAGAGGGACTGACTTGAGTAACAAGGAGCTTTTGACTGCTATAGAATCCTGAATCAAGCTCTGGTTTAAGGCTGTGATGTGTGTGTCGTGGCTATCGGAATTACTATATTCAACAGTACACGCGGTGCTCGATGTGAAACGGATATACAGAGGCAAGATTCCCGTCACAATCACGACCAGCACCGCAGCCAGGGATGTTATAGTATACAAAGAAAATCGGCACTTCATACTTGCTGGTAAGCATGCAGAATCTGGGGTGCATTGGGTGACCATAGTTGTTCTACCTGGATGCGACCTCTTGTAGCTCTCATTATTCAGGGTGTAACAAATTTGGGGCAAACAGCCATTCCGCCGGGCTTTAGTCGACCTGAGCGCTTATAGAAGCCTGCTCCACGAAGTACGGCACGGTGAACTCCCATCTTTAAAAGAGCCTCACTGGCCATACGCATTTGGCCTCCGTCAAGCAGGTCCGGCGCAAGCATGTCGCCAGCGGCGTCCAGTGATACGGCGCTTGTCTCTATAGTATAAAGGCAACTTCCCAGGGGTTCCTGAAGTTTGGCTTCCAGCACCCAGGCAGTTTAAATGACTAGACCAAAGCCTAGCCACCTTTGCGATACAGCGTGTTGGACAGTAACTAGAACCTATCGCCGTATATTTCTCGCAGAAAATCTCGAATATCTCCGGGCCATTTCTATCCGTAGCGGCCGCCTTGATATCGATGGGGACCCTGTCATGAATAGCCCAGGAGGTTACTGTATTGGCTGTACTGCCTCTGTTCATGACATCCTCGCTAAAATTATCGTCTCTCTGGAATAAGTAGAGCGTTTTTCTCATCTAGTCCCTCAACTCGAGCAGGGTTTTACTTATTGAATCCAGCCAACATGGCCGTCTGGGTGGTCACGGATATCCGCGCGGATCATGGCGGCGAGGCGGACGGAAGCTATGACTATCAGGGTGGTGATTGTCTTCCTCAATTGATCTCTAGGGAAGCAGCATTGCAGCTCGATTCTTGCAAAGCCTTGAAGGCTTGTTCGTCGTAGCGGTTATGGACCAGGCGACATTGGAGTGCAGGTACCGGAACGGTTGCCGACCATAATATATATCTATTTCCGGGCTTGACTCATGTTTTGCATTGTTTCTAACGGAATGCCTCTGTACGATCGATGTGTTGTGCAGGGTGGGCTAGTAAACGGTGCTTCTCGATGTTATTTAACGCAGCATTGAACTATATATAGTTGATGTTCTTGTTCCCGAGTCTCAGCCTTGATTTTCTTAGTGAGGATAGTTGGTGAAGATCATGTTTCATCCCGATCTTCACCATACGAGCTGCTATTTTCACGGGTCGTAGGGTTGGTGGATGGATTCAAGCGACTGTTGGCGTTTCCTAATTTGAAGTAGGCCTGGGGATCAGCTCACTCAGGCACGAGGCGGTCGCTAGTCGAGACGATCCTTATATTTACAAGTATTTGTGAACAACATCGCCATCCAGGAACTTGGCGTTTCAAGGCGACACGTGTCCCTTGTGCTTTCTGCTTGTCCTTGAACAGTGCTCTTCTTCCCCCATGGCTTGAAGCTATATGTCAGTCATAATCAGATTATTCTTCGCATTGTCACTTACAAAGTTCTATACTGTACAATCTAATCTTGTTTCATTTCCTCTGGCATCGAAGCGCACAAAGCACCGCATAGTCAGGATGGTGAGCCGCCTGCTGAAGGTGTCAAGACAAATAGCGCCCTGAAACAATTGCGTCAGCAATTGAAGTTTCTATTCCATAGCTTTTTGTATTTTTTCCAATGCGTCACCTTCAGAGGTAACTACCCACAAATGATTCATTGGCCGCCTTGTAGTAGATTCACTTACCTCTAGACAGTAGTGTTACTGATATCGAGCCCAGGGGGTCTCTACCTCGCACTAGATAAAAAATGAATCCGATCGATCACATACCCGGCGATGATGCCTCTGGATACTCTCAGGGTTCCAAGCTGCAGAAGACAGATGGCAGGGAGACTCATGTCCACTGCCTGGAAGGTGTCATAGAGAGGATCGATGCGGAAGGGGACGCCTCCAAGCCTCTTCAATGGTCCCTCAAAAACTGGATGTTGGTCGACAACCATACAAGGTGTTTCTCGAGGATTTCCTTGCCATCAGCGAGGCTCGTAGGCTTCGAGGACCCTAATTGCCTGACCGTCGCTGTTTATATAACCCAATATCCTGGTAGTATAGTCCCGTCGGAATTGGTGTCGTCTGGTGCATTCTGTGGATGGTGAGGTATATACGTTGAGTTACAAGACACTGAAAATAGGGGAGTGAGGGCAATTCGCTCACTTTACCATTGGCGCTCCCTGGAAGATTCGGTCGACTATGGATACATCTCCACCAGTCCGTCCTATTTGCTTTCCATTTGGGGGGTTTATAGCTATAGCCGGCGTGCCTGTTATGATGTGGTTGGGTTCTCTTGATGCCTGGTGTGTGTTTCAAAGCCGCAAATCTTCATCTCGAGTACTCTCTCTGTAGGTATAGAATATGCCATGCTAGTCGCGTCGCCAATTGATGGAAATGGAATCCATCAGTGCTATATGCATCTTCCATGCCCTTAAAGCCACGGCTTTGACACTAGCGGGTCTTTCGCTCCTATCTGGGAGCTAGTATCAGACTGCTTGGTCGTTATCGCTCAGCTTCTCGGGTTTAGTGATGGGATGCATTGCCCCTTTGATAGTATAGTAGGCAGAGAACGCCATTTGATGTCTTATGGGTAATGAAGTAGAGCTGACAGTTCCGGTTCCTAGGGTCAGAACGGCCAATGAAATGCTATCCGCTAGTCTCTTAATCATATTTGCGGATTGCAGTTGACAACAGAAAAAGAGGGAAGCCTCTGCAGTCATCTTGTTCTGGCTTGCCGATTGCAGAATGGTCCGGGATGGACCAATATTCGCACAAGCACATCTCGACAACTTCGTTCATCATTTAATATAGAAACTGGAATTGGGTGGGTGTGCCGATCAACCATTTGGTAACAGAATGCTGTAAATTTCGGAATGCTTGCGCCTCAAGATACAGAGTGAATAATGGTGTAGCTCCCGCTTATAGTCATTAACCCGGGGTGTGAGCCTCTGGGTCTTCTTTTCTCAGATCCCTTTCAGAAAATGTTGAGGAACGGGCAGAGGTTTTCGGCTTCTGTTTGAGAGGTATGAGGTCAGCATGGCCTTTAGATGAGAGGAAGCATGGAGATATACGTTGCGAGGAGCCTGAACTACAAGCTTGCCATCCTTATCCGAGTCGATGACAACGAACTTGCTCTTTTAAACGGCGTGGGAAGGCTTTAGTAGTAAGTCAGCACAGGAAGAGGGAATGTAGAGTGTATAGCTGCTCTAGCCACCGGCGAGAGGAAGGGTGAGGCCTACCGTTGTGATTGTCGTGTATTGAGGGTGAAGATGAAAAGGAAGAGGAGATAATGAAGAGAAACAACGGGTAAGGAGAGGGGTGGGACGGTGGATTTATATATAGGGTGGCTATGCTGAAAATCCCAAGGCTTTGGCAAGCTCGTGTGCGCCATAGTGAGGACAATATGGTGAAGTCAGAAGACGTCGGAAGCTGGATCGCAACGTCTACACGACCATCACGTGCCTGGACCTTATGGTATTCTAGACCTTCCGGTGCTTATTGGCATAGATAGAGAGAAGTATATTAGCGTCCATATTGCTGAGCGCTGACCTGTTAATATGTTTATATCGATAGCCCTTAATCATTACTAATATATACTCTAATATCTTATTGATCCTGTGGTCCATGCTTTTAGAGCAGTTGCGGGTCTAGTAAGAGGGCATTTTTCAGTTCTGGCTTAGTAAGGTGTAGTATTGAATGTGGTGGAATGGTCTTATAGCCTGTATTATGTTAGTAGGACCCTAGATTCTTAAGGTAGGAGTAATAAAGCATACTTATAGTGTAATATCTTCCTTTAGGTATTAGTATAGCTAGTAATGTAGTAGGTGTGTGATATGTGGTGCTTCCTTGGGGAGATAAATAAGCTAGAAGCCTGAGCGGTAGTTTTGGGGGGAGGAGGCGAAGAAAGAGGTGCTGAAGAGGTGAAGTTGTGCGGGCGGGGATTGCTTCGGCCGTGATGACGGATCGGCAGGCAAACTATGCCCATCATCAGACCCCCATCCGTTGGCAGAGTGTGGTCGAACAATGCCCCCGGGTTGGACGCCTGTTTCTCTGGCTTGTACAGCGCCAATCCGCATAGTCTGGGCACAATGACAAAGTCGTCCTCTTGGAACACCTTTGTTCGTAGCACTCATCGCTTCTCGTCGCCCGCAGGCATGGCTGTACTATATCTTATAGCAGCTGCTTATACTCTTTGGTCTAGGCAATTGGCAAGGGTATCTATCGACTAATGCGATGGGCCAGAACACAGAATTTGCCCGAGTTGGATCTACATGCCTAAGGTGGCCGTGGCCTAAGGCTTGTCGATAACTTTGGTTGCAGTACTCATAACTCCACGCAACCTAGGATGAACATCCGTAATTGTGCAAGTATCACAGATTCTAATCCCTTCGTAGAGGTAGACATTACAGGCAACACGAACGTGCTCGTCGATACCGGGGTTCCGATTAGATAGGATACGTCAAGCTGGACTTGCAAATGCCAGTGTAAACAGAATCTTGCGGTAATGACAAGCTTCGTATACATATCGTGAGAACTTGTCCATAGGTCCGCATACCTCTCGTTTAGCGATATATACCAGTGATGCGTTCCAAAACTGGGCTGCCATCGGCTGGTCTACTGAGAACACCACTTGAAACGGCATCTTGTGTTGCCGGCTCGCTGCATATGCCATGGACGTGGAGAGTTGGACTTTGGACTTCATGGAATGGCTGCCTATAAACTTTGCACGTTAGCTTCGATGATGGCGCGACATTAAGACCTCAGCTCTGAGACTCATTGCTTCTCTGACTTACCTAATTTATTTTATATGCATCTTATGGGAATAATACGACCAGGGAGATTATTGGTCTTCTCAGCTCTCATTTGGTTGCCATACAGCAGCCATTGGATGAGGAAATGAGCTTCATGAGCTCCATGGTGAGAACACATCCTCTTTATATATAGACAGCTTGAGACACACAATTGGGCTCGTGAAAGTACAAAACATGTGATTTGCTCAAAAGCTGGTAAGGGAGAACAGGAAGACAAGTGGGATGCATCGACAGCCATGGCCTCACAGGGAACCATGTCGGAGACGAAGTGCATTTGGACCTTGTCTTCTTATTCAATCTCTTCGTATGAGCTGAAAGTCAAAATAGTCGTAACACATCGAATCTAGTGACGCGGGGGAGATGCTTCTTTGCTGACATCGATAGTGCGGGCAGTAACTCCTTGTATTCTTCAAAGTGGTCGTTATCCTCTGGTAGCACCTCGAGGCGAAGGTAACTGTAAAACGAGTCAGTAAATATCGTACGAGACACATTTTCTGAACTCTCTACCGGCATGCTCTGTCCATACCCTGGCTATGCTAGGAGACTTTT
>JABSTL010001293.1:0-19357 GCA_013759095.1 Fusarium sp. NRRL 29148 | reverse complement strand
CTAATAATATTAGTTCTCTTCAAAATACTAATTCCATCCCTATCCGTCTTGTAGATATTTGCTCTTCTCTGCTACTAACCCTGCCAGCGCAGCAAGACTTGCTGTCTGTAGAATATCAAAGATTGAGATATCCGCCGCAGCCTGCAAGACAAGCATATTCCTCAACTCCACAGCGATCAGCGAGTCAACACCAAAGTGCGCGGGGGGCTTGCTAAGATCGACCTCCTCAACGGGCGTCGTGAAAATATCCGCCAGCCGAGACGCAATAGCTGCGCCAATAAGCCCCGCTCCCTCCTGACGATCACTTGCCTTTGCTAGCTGCGAGGAAAGTGAGTCGCTGGTGCTCTGGCAGTCAGCTGATGGCGCTGGAGTCCTGTTACGCGGTCGCAGAGGTGCAAAGCGAGCGTCGCGACCTAGCTGCGAGCGGCCATTGACATCCCACTGCGGACCCGGGGAGGAGTTGAGGCCGACGATGATCTGGGAGCGAGCGCCTAGTGGGTACAGTACAGCGGCGTTGAGGGCGCGAAGTACGATGTCCTCGTCGAGCATCGAGAAGTCGCCATCCTTACGAAGACGCTCGGCGACTTTGCTCGAGGTTGAGACGTAACCGATATCGGAGATGGGGCCGAGGTCGATCGACACACCAGGCAGGCCCCGGGATTGGCGCCAGCGAGCCATAGCATCTTCGTAGGAGCCACCAGCAGCGTAGTTTGTTTGCGATGCGATACCAAGCACGCCAGAGACAGACGATAACATGACAAAAAAGTCAAGCGAGTCTCGCTGGGAGAATTCAGTATGCAGGTTCCAGGTGCCGTGTAGCTTGGGTCGCAGACCGCCGTGCCAGTCATCAAGTGTCATCTGCTCAAAGATAGCATCACGCAGTAACATGGCACCCTGGATAACACCGCGAACCGGTGGGAAACCATCGTCTTCACAGGCTCTGAGAGCCATGGTGAGTGAGCTAGGGAGGGCAATGTCGCAGCTGATGGGCTTCACTCGACATCCCATCTTGCGCAGTTCGTCAACGAATAATGCGCCAGAGCTATCTTTATTCTTTTCGAGTTCCAAATCGCCAGCACTGCGGGAAAGTAGGATGAGGTTCTTTGCGCCGTGCGCCACCAGCCAGTGCGTGATTGAACGTCCGATACCACCAACACCACCTACAACAAGATACGAAGCATCAGGTCGCAGTTGAGCTCGAGCCGTAGCTCCTTTCGGCCGGGGGACCACATGAACCTGCTCATCTATTCCAGCTGAGAGCACCACCTTGCCCATCTGCGCACCCGTTTGCACAAAGCGGAAGGCGTCTTGGGCATCCTGCATACGATAAACAGTGATGGGGTGAACGGGTTTTACGGCCTGCTGCTCAATTAGGCGGGAGATCTCCCCAAGTGCGCAGTGCACAACAGGTCCACGGTGGCGCAACAGTGATGGGATGTCTAGAGATACAAACGAGACAGCGCGAGAGAATGCCTCTAGCGCCATGAGACTGTTGTTTTCAATGTCCTTCTTGCCGATCTCAATCAAGCAGCCCAGAGGAGCGAGTACCCTCAGGCTGGCCTGTAGCAGAGGACCGGGCAGCGAGTTGAGCACAACCTGGACGCCGCGTCCCTTGGTGGCAGCCAGAACTGCCGAGGCAAAGGATGCGTCGCGGCTGTTGAAGATACACTCCGCAGGAATACCGTACTCACGATGGAGAAAATCCCGCTTCTCCTGCGACCCAGCTGTAGCGTAAATCTCTACTATACCGAGGTGTTTTGCCAACATAATAGCCGCCTGTCCAACAGCTCCAGATGCGGCATGAATGAGCACCGACTGGCCTGCCGTTATGCGAGCAGTCTCAACAAGTCCGGCGTAGGCAGTAGTAAAAGCCAGAGGAAGTGATGCGGCGGTCGTAAAGTCCATGTCGCCCGGTATCTGGATAACACTATGCCATGGAACACAGACACGACTGGCGAAGAATGCACCAGTTGGGAGCGCCATCACATGATCGCCGACACTGTAGCCCTTTGCCAGAGCCTCAGCACCAACGCGTGTAATAATACCTGCGCATTCAAAGGCCATAGAACGATCCTTGAGCTGGCCCATAGCAGCCATGACGTCGCGCGAGGCAACTCCATAGGCACGAGGGGCAATCTCAACAGACCCAGATGTCAGCATCTCACGGCCCTCCTGAACCTGGACAAAGGCTAATGTGTCCAAGTGTCCCGGGATCCCCACCTCCAATCGCAGTGGCTGGTCTTCCTGGAATAGAGGCTCCAAGGGAATGGTGACAATAGCGTCAACACTTCCTTTGTCGTCCTTTAAGGGTAGCACCTCAGCCCAGCTTGGTACAAGCGGACCAGTGACCATATCGTTATATGGCTCATCCTTGTAGTACCGTGGAATTTGCAGGACACCGCCACGTTCAGCATACTCAAACTCGGCCGCACCAGCCTCAGTATCCGCATGGTCGAACCCTTCCTCTAGCACCTGCACGATAGTAGCGACAACGGGCCCCATGCCCAGAGACCATCTTGTGGCTGCATGAGCAGGGTCGAGATCGAGTGAGACGAAGCGGCGGCCGATGTACTCGTTGCGCAAGACACGTAGGAAGCCTTGATACAGTGCCCGCTCAGGTGACTCGCTCTCCACTGTACCTCCAGTTGTGACCCATAGAAGACCGCTGCACTGCGTGACCATACCGCGAAGGCCTTCCATGAGAACTCTGTCCACGTCTGCCAGAACGGGTTTGTCAATCTCGCCTACAAAAACACAGAGCTTGTTCTTGTAAGCGTCGAAGTTGCTCTGCTCCAGTACTAGGTGCTCAGGGGCAGGAGCGTCAGTACCAGTCAAGGCCTGAATGCGCTGGGATAGCAGATCCACAAAGCCTTGTGGCGCAGGTGTCTTGCTACTGGTGACTACGACAAGCTTCTCCTTGCCCAGGTTGGGTTTCTGGTCTTGAGCGAGCGGCACCGTGGACATGATGATGCTGTTGGTATACATGTCATCGCCCTTTGAGTCATGACTCTCAAGATCCACGCCACTAAACCCAGCGTCCCGAAGCACGCTATCCCAGGAGGACACTGTGAGGGCTGAGCGACCAGACCCTTCACTTTGCCACCAGCCCGGAAGCAGGCCAAAGACGAAATCTGCATCGACCTGGGTCTTGGTCGTCTCCACAAAGAGAAACTTACCGCCTGGTTTGAGCAGGCTACGCACATTAGCAACAGCACTGGTCACGTCTTTGACTGTGTGTAAAGTCTGGAAGGCTACGACTACATCGTAGCTCCCAGGCGTAAATCTCTGCTTGGATGGGCTCTGCTCGATTTCGAGTTGGTCGAACTCTAGGAGATCGACCCAGTCGGCAAGTTGACTACGGGTATTCTCAAGAGACTCCGGAGATGGTTCGGTAATGTGCCAGCTTGTCACCAGAGGCGTCTTGGGGGTTCCAAGCGTCTTCAGTATACAACTTGTTGCTCGGGCACCGAAACCGCTGCCGATATGGAGAACACGAGCAGCTGGATTTTTGTGTGCAAGCTTACGCAACAGTGTAGAGAGCTGCGTAATTGCTGATGTCTGACGCATCGCCTTGGCGTTGTAGTCTTCCAGCAACCCACTCACTTCTTCTACATCAGACTCGCCACGGAGGATTGATGTGAGGAGGGACCCGAGACGGCGGATCAGCCCCTCATCGGCGCTATGCGAGGCCGCAGCGGTTTTAAGTTGCTGGCGCTCCTCGGCCTCATCCAGCGTCCTGTCCTCGGCAGCTTTGGCGACCAATTCTTGTAGCCATATGTAGTACTTTGCCAAGTGTGGGTGCTCCTGCTGTCGAGCAACATCCTCTGAAGTGAGGGCTTGGAGCACATCCTGAGCAAAGCAAACGCACAAGCGCTGGAGGTGCCTGGCCATGTCTTTTTGAAAGTCAGAGGCGATGGAGACCAGCTCCTCCTTGAGCTGTTCAAGAGCCAGAGGGTTTCTAGGCGACAGGTCGGGCCCCCAAACGAGGGTACTGCACAGCTCTTGCTGCCACTTGTTGGCTATAGTATTGCCATTGTTGGCCGCATCTCTGTGCGCCGTGGCTCCGCTACCACGCCCCAAAGACACCAACTCGATACCCTGGATCTTGAGCACCATGGCGTCCGTCTTTCCGTCAAAGACTGTAATATCAGCGATTCCGCTTTGTGCGTCCTCATGAACCAGTGACGTGTCGCAGTTTAGTGTGTGGCCGACCTCATGGCTGATATTGCTCGACACCCACATGGATGCGACAGACCGCGGTAGCTTGGGGTCTTCCTGGAGAGCCCCGACACTCGGAAGTGCGGAATAGAATGCCACGACGACAGCATCAAGCGTGATTGGATGTATCAAGGTGTTCTGCGCCGCCTCCACTGGGTCTGTATCGGATGAAGCTTCGTGACGGATCGTGATGTCACATATAGACCGCGGTTCTCGTCCATCCTGGATGATCCTGGTCGTGTTCTGGAACAGGGGACCATGGTGGACGCCGCGTGCCCTTAGACTGGCGAACAAGTCCTGTGGAGCCGGTTGTCGAGTGTAAGTAGATAACGAGCGGCGCTCTGATATCTCATAGGCAGTCGTCTCCCTCTCGGCCATGATCAAGCCATTGGCGTGCAGTGTCCACCGATTATCCAGTGTGACCGATGATACTTCAAAGTGCCACCAGCCGCGGGCGCCAATTTCCCGTTCAGGGACAGACCGAAGTGTGGTTCGGATCTCTACACCATCCGCGTTGTCCGGGATAACGAGGGCGAGAAGGAAGTTGACGTCTCGCAGACGGAATGCTGAGATATCTCTTCCAGGCTTATCTTGGCCCATAGCACCAGTACTGTCTAACTGTTTAGCAGCCTCGATCGCGAGACAAATGTAGCCCGAGCCTGGATACACAATACTGCCTTGAACCATATGATCACGAACCCAAGGAGTTTCGCTAACCCGCAACATGCGGCGCCAAACGGCTGTGCTGGGGTCGTTGCCAGCGACGGCCATACCGAGCAGTTCATGAGGTGGCTCGCTGCGTTCACGAATGGCCCGGTTGACTCTTGATTCCTGCCAGTGACGCATACTATGGTTCCAGGGATAAGACGGCAAGTCTGTCAAGACTCGGGGGCTCTCGTCGTCATACACAGGCACCGGAAAGTTGATCTGGTTCATGGCTAGAGGTTGGCCTCGACAAAACAAGTTGATGGCGGCGGATCGCATACTGTCGCCTGCATGCTGGTCGCGTACTAGACAGCCCCAGTATGGAAGCTCAATGCCTTGAAACTCGGAGAGAGTCAAGATCTCTTGAATAGGGCTTCCAAGTGCGGTATGTGGGCCAACCTCGAGCAGCACATCGACACTCCTGCTCGTCGGATCACCCGGATCTCCCAGAACCATCTCAGTAAAAGCATCCACGAACCGGACCGGCTGCACCAGACTACCTACCCAGTGGTTAGGATTGGCGATGTCCTTGATTTCGGTGATGCGTCCACCAGTGACTGCTGATGAGAAAACCGCCTTGAGTTCCTGCTTTGCTGCTTGTAGATGTTTCTTGTCACTATCCACCTCATCCCGAGCCATTTCGGCCTCAAGGCTCTCCCGGTAGGCATCTGCAAAAGCATCCGTGTGGTGTGAGTGGTAGGCCTGTTGGACTCTGAGACGACGAGCGAACACGCCATCCTGCTTACACATGTCCTCGATCTGGTTGACAGCGTCAGAATCACCAGAAATGGTGACACTCTGAGGGCTGTTTATGCATGCAACAACAGCTTTGCCGTTGTCCTTGGTCAGTCTGTCGAGATACGTCTGCACCGCGTCGACCCCTAGGCCGACCGCTGCCATAGCACCCCTGGCAGCGCCAGGTGAGCGCTGTGACTCGTCCGCTACAAGCATGGCGCGGTAGTAGGCCGTCGCCATAGCCTGGCGGTGTGTGAGGGCACCAACGGCGAAGGCAGCTGCGATTTCGCCTGACGAGTGGCTTGCGACCGCCGATGGAATGATGCCCCACGATTCAAGCAGACGCACCAATGCGATCTGGAGTGCAACGCATACAGGGATACTAATCTTAGTGGCGTGGACTCTTGTTGTCTTTGCGTCACGCTGTAGCTCCTCGAGGAGCGACCAGTCAGCCCCAAGGGTTTGTAAGAACGCCTCAGATTCCTCGATAGATCGACGGAAGATGGGATATGACGTAAGAAGCTCTCGACCCATGGCATGCCACTGTGCACCCTGACCTGTGAAAACCATGCCGATGCGTGGAGCATCGGAGTCTCTGCGGCTGGGCTTCAAGCGAAGCGGGTCAAGCGCTTGGATGGCGGTGTCGAGGGCACCATCCTTCTCTAGACGCACCTGGAGCGCCACAACCCACTGGAATAGAGACCGGCGCTCGGCTAAGGTGTAGCTCAGGTTACGCAACAGCTGCTCGGAGGCGTTTTGACCAAGTGACTTGTGCTTTCCAAGGTAAGCCTTGAGGTCTGAGACCATTTGCTTACAGCCTCGCTCGTCGCGTGCACTGAGGATCAGCACTTTGGCACCGTCGGGGTGACAGTATCCATTGATGTGGACTTTGCCGTTGATATGCCCATTGCCATCCAACCTGTGACTGCCATATCCATTAACGGGGTTGAGATCAAGGTCTGATGTAAGAGTCCATGGGTCGGCGCTCTCCAGAATGACATGGGCATTTGCTCCTCCGTAGCCAAAGTTATTGATCGACATACGGCGTGGACCATCGACCAGACTGTCAGGCCACTGCTCCATCGTCCTGACCACCTTGAGACGCCACTCGTTAAGCTTGAGCTTCGGGTTGGGTGTCTCATAGTTTACAGTGGGAGGAATCAGCCCCTTTTCGAGGCACAAAACACCCTTCACCATGGCAGCGAGACCTGAAGCGGCTTCAGTGTGTCCCACGTTTGTCTTGACTGATCCAATATGCAGGTAGTTTTCTTCGTTATCGCGACCTTGGCCATCGCCAAAGATAGCAGCCATGGCTCCGGCCTCGATTGGGTCGCCAGTTGGAGTTCCCGTGCCATGGGCCTCAAAGTATTGGGTGCCCCGAGGGTCGAGACCAGCCCGACGGTAGCATTCCCGCATGAGCTCTACCTGGGCGGCAGCAGATGGAGTTGTGATGGTGTCTGTCTTGCCGTCCTGGTTCAAGGCTGTCTCGCGGATCACGGCCCGAATTGGATCGTTGGCAGCCATGGCATCCGATAACCGCTTTATGACGATGGTAGCTACGCCCTCTCCGCGACCGTATCCATTAGCGCGTGAGTCAAAGGCGTACGATCTACCGTCGGGCGACAGCATCCCCAGCGATCCAATCGCTTTGAATGTATCGGGATTCAGCATGACGTTAGCTCCGGTGACCACGGACATGTCGGCCTCGCGATTGCGCAAGGTGTGCACTGCTTGATGCAAAGCCACGAGTGTTGTCGAACATCCCGTTTCTAGAGTCATACTCGCGCCACGGAAGTCAAAGAAGTGCGAGATGCGGTTGGATGACATAGGACTCCATGTGCCGACAACGTTGAAACGTGGAAGCCGGTCTTCGTCTCGTATTATTCCCTCCTGGTAGTCATGAGTGAAGACACCAGCGAATACGGACGTCTGTGACCCCATCACCTGCGAGAGAGGTAGACCGGCTACCATGCGAATTAGTTGTATGTTGAATAAAAAGAGAAAAATGTGGCAAAAACGTACCGTTTTCGAGCGCCTCATAAGTAGACTCAAGCTGGAGTCGGAATTGTGGATCGACTGCCTGGGCCATCTCGGCTGAATAGTTAAAGAATGCCGCATCAAAGGCTGCTACATCGTCTTGAAGAAAGTGTCCACCTTTGACATGTGTCTGGGAGCAGTCATCAGTACGCTGTTTACATGCCAATTATCAGCAGGTGAATTACGAACCGTGCTGTTCCTTTCGTGGTTCGCGTGGTAGACTCCTTTGAGATTATATCGATCTTCTGGGATTTCACTCCAGCCAGTGTCCCCTGAGGCCATCAGATCCCAAAGCTTGTCCGGGCTACTAGCACCGCCAGAAAACTTGCAGCTTATGCCGATGACGGCAATAGGTTCACTCGCCCACTCGCTATGATCAGAGTCCATTTTATCGAGAGAATTTGGAAAGACCAAGGGCCTGTGCCTTGGCTGTGACGAGGAAGCGAGTGTGGATCGAAGGGTTGGATGTTGGGCGGGTACTCAACAGGAACTGGCGAGTTATACTACGAATAGAAAACACATTCAGTTACTGTACCGTGCTAGTCTAGTTCGCAATCCATATATATAAGCGTCACATGGAGATGGCTACTTCAGCCTCAGTCACAATCAACCCAACGATCCGGACCATCATATACGAACGGTGTCAGCACACTTCCGCGAACAAAGCCTTGATTCACCGAGTGAATTACCAGGGCCACCAGCTGTAAGCACATCGGCTGCCAATGAGAGAAATTATGGCGGGCAATACGAGCTCCGCCTCAGAAACGTTCCCCCGGCTAATTTTAGGTCCGCGTCGGAGAAACTCATCTCAAACTCAGTTCCCGTCGATAAAGCATAGTCTGTACAAGTCGGAGTTTTGACAATATTCAATTACTAATCCCGTGGCTTAAACGATATAAAGGTATTGAGGCGGAAGTTGTAAGTTGTAATGAAGAAGAGATCAGCTACATAACCCCCAGTTGCATATTTCATCCTTAGTCATCGCCTTGAGTTCGGCAGAGATGCCGAGTGACCAATCGGACTTGTCCCATACACTCAGCGGACGAGTGCTCCCGTCGGCAGCTAATTGACCTTGGCATCGGGACAACAATTCACCGAAATCGAGTGCAGGGACTTGCTAAGTAAAGAAGGACAATCTTTGTTACGAGAAATCTATAGGCAGTGGTGATGCTACGGAGATACTATCCATCAGTTCAGTATGAGGTCCATGATAGGTATCAGACGCTGCATCTGGGCCAAGACATCAAACAAATATATAGTAGGAGAACGCGCGTAGTCTGGCTGTAGCAAACAAGCAATATCAGCACTTTTCAACGCCATCAAGATACAGAAATCATGGTCCAAAACGGCACTCCCCTTCCGGCCAAGCTCGATGGTCCACCTCTAAGTGACCGCGATGCTATTGCCGACGCATGCTACCGCGCATTCCTTTCCATCGACCAATCTAGCGAAGAGCTTCTCAAGTCAAGCGTTACCCCTGACATATACACCGACATCGCCTTCAAAGTCTGCAATGGCTACGACGAGCTCAAGAACAACGTGTGGACAAACGTGAGCGAGCGAGTTGATACAGTCCACTACCTTACCAACATGCGCGTGAGCGTCGATACTGAAGTCACTGCTCGCGTCACCTTTAGCGCCATGGCTGTGCACTGCATCCTCGGCAAGGGCTATGAGTCGGACTCCACCAAGTTCACCACTGGCGCATTTTACCACTGCGAAGCTGTCAAGGTGGACGATCTTTGGAAGTTGAAGACGATGAAGTCAAGTCATGTTTGGTCCACTGGCGATCGTTCTATCATGAAGCCACCCCAGTGACGGAATGTAGGACGCGGGGTATTCAGAATACATCAAAATGTACTGTTATACATCTGTTAAGCTTTCAGTCTTGTCAAATCCCTTATTCTGCACGTAATAAATTATTGGGCTCTTGAGCCATGTAGCATTTTTCATTCCTTGATCAGTAGCGTTATGAAGTAGTCATTCTTAGTTGGAAGCTGAGCGGATAATTTAGCCCGGAGGAAATATACTCCAGCTGATGTTGCACTTCAATTATAGAATTCTTTCCAAGTAAGACAGGATAACAAAAATGGTCATTTTTAGAAACTTACATATGGCTTCATGCACATCAGCAAGATTAACTGAGAGACGGAAAGTACATCCTGTAAGCATTAATGTTCAAAGGTACGCCAAGTTCTTACCAAGTAGAAAGCTATCAAAGGCATGGATTACTACTTTGAAGAATGCAAAAGTATGATCGCTAAGTAACTGAAATTGACTGGGTGGTGCGTGGTTCTCAGTTCAAGCCTCCATGCTGATTTCAGAGACCCTATGGCGCATTGCCAATTCACGCAATTCAGGTTCCAGCATTTCCAGAACATCGTAGTTGACGACATTCCCCCAATTCTCCTCCAGCTGCTTCTTCATACGATCCGGGTCCCGCCCTGTAGGACCGTATCGCCAATGGTACATCTGACCCATCTGGCGCGACTTGTGATGAATCCATCTGCCACGGTCCAACCTTGCACGGTTATAAGTCTGCAGAGCCTCCGTCAGTGTCTCTCTCAATGCATGGCCGCTGAGTCTCTTCTACTGCACCGACTCAAGCAGCGTGCAGATGACAAGGGCATCTTCAACGCCAGTGCAGGCGCCAACTCCCATATAAGGAGTGCTGGCGTGCGCGGCGTCACCAACAAGACAAACTCGGCCTCTCGAATAAGTCGGGGGAGGATTCTGTTCCAGATCAAAGATTCCCCACTTGACCACTTTCTCCGGATAGAGCTTCCAGATGTCGGCAATCTGCGGACTCCAGCCCTTGAACAGTTGCTGGATCTCACTACGATCAACGCGAATGGTCATCCTATCGGAGTCAGGAAACTCCGAGGCTTCGAAAGCGAACACGGCGATGTTCAGGACTGTTCCGGACTTGACCTGATGATAGATGATCAGTTCGAATGCCGCAAGAACGGAGGAACATAACTACGAACCGGGTATACTAGTAGGTCTGCATTTGGGCCTAAGTGATTGCAGGCGCTCTTGGCTACCTTTTCACCGAGGGCAGCAATTCCCACGTCGATAGGAACCATGGTACGGTACACAACAGTGTTGCTAAACCCCGGTGTGCTAGCAGGATGGTCGGCACCCAACATTACTCTCCGGGTTGCCGAGTGGATGCCATCGCACCCAAGTAAGACATCAGTCTCGGCTGTACTGCCGTCATCAAAACGAAGAACTACCTTGCCGCACTGTTGGTCGTCTTGATAGCTCGCGAGCTGTTTCCCAAACTTGGCCACTCCTTCGGGCAGAAGGTCTGCCATCCCCTGGAGGAACTGGGAACGTATGCAGCCCCAGAAGCTGAGATTGTTGGTCGGCGTCCGGAAGAGCAGTGACTTTGACTCATCCTCTGCATCTTCACGGGTCCGCGGATGGTAGCCATTCCAGTAGGCGTTGCTGGTATTGGCGTCCGTCTTCTGGCTAATGTTTCCTAGAAGTTGGACAAGAGCAGGGTCTAGCAGCTCCATCCACACTCTTGCGGCGCCTGTAAATGCGAACCCGGCGCTTACTTCGTTCCAGGTGGGCGCACGCTCGTAGATAACGGCGTTGATGCCCCGGCGACGTAGGCCGATGGCCACCATGACACCAATGATGCCGCCTCCCACAATGGCTACATCAAGAGACCGTGAAACTCCGCTGTCTTCCATGTTTTTACAAGCCATGGAAAATATAGATGCCTTTTCTTTAGGCCGATTTGGATCTAAGTGGGTCGAAACAATTAACAAAGAGAGCGACGTAGCTAGTAGAACCCCAGGAGAAAAGAGCAGACAAGAGACATCGTATTTATCTTACCGACTATGACAGATCCTGGTAGGTAGCTGATATCAATATTTAAGATGTATATGCATATCCGGTAGAAATTCCGCCAGGTCTGGTGGCGCAACGGAGATTCTTGAGGCGGGAGGTGCTCGAGTCCTGAACCCGGAGTTTTGATTCCCATTGTGGCACCACAATTACTGTTACCGCCGACCCAGCCTAGGAGTAATTGAATCTGCGAGACGCTTCTTTTGAGGTTGCATCAAGGAGCTACATTCCATGTGAAGCATCCACACACACCCGCTGAAGTAGTTTGATGTTTCCCCAAGTTTTCAGCAATATCGGATATACATCTCTGTTCTACGGCTCAACTGTAGTGAGATACATTGCACATCTACCACATATTAGGTGTTTCATCTATGTGCTTGCCATGCGTTTCTTCCTGCTGGAATACTAGGCCGTTGGCTGTGCACCTGATCATTCAAGATTCTAGACCCTTCCACCTCTGTTCAATGTTTAATTCTATTCTGTAATCTAGACTCGATCAATGTATTGAAGTAAGCTTACTGCCTAGGTCGCCGTTATTTTCTTCCGAAACTCCGAAAAAAAAGCCTCGCCTGTAAGCACTCTTCCTGTGTCAAAGTTGGTACCATAGGGAAAGTTGTCTTATTTAACACAAAGCCTATTAAGCGCTATCTACTTTCAGTTGTGTCGTTCACTTCGCAATTCAATCTTTTCTACCCCACTGGACTATCCATCGTTTACCCTTATTTCTAAGTCTTACCTGGATAATTAGTTACCTCCTCACACACCCCATCCAGTAAAGACAATGGCCTCCACTCTACCTACACCATTATCAAACATCCGTGAGGCGACAACATTCGTCTTCGGAGGGCACATCGGGCCACAAACCAAGAACTCGCTGGAAAAACAAGTACAACAAATTGTGGACGGGCCAAATGGAGAATGGATTCTCGAGACCTTGGCTGGCTTGCCGCGATACTGGGAAGCCATGACAGAAAAGCTGCCCGAAGTGACCAGCACGATGCAGGGTGGTCGTCTGCTGGCTGATCTAGCGTCTTGGTTTCGACATGGCCCGGCCTCGGTCGAGTCGCTAGCCCCAGACGCCGAGATACCCGATCTTTGGATTGGCGTTTTGATGGTCGCTATCCAATTGGATCAATACTGGCGCTATCTGGAGTTTCGATTCAACAATCCGACTGGAACAACTGTCCGAGACCTGCAGGCAGAGCTGGTTAAGCAGCAACAGCAGCAGCAGCAGCATGGTGAAAGCAACAAGGTCGAGACAGTGGGCTTCTGCGCTGGCATGATCGCTGCCGTCACTGTTGCCAGCTCTAGCAACCGACAGGAATTCGAAAAGTACGGCGGCACGGCGTTACGTGTCGGGGCGTTGATGGCAGCTCTGGTAGGGGCCACCGAGGCAAGGAGCAAGGGGCTCGGCAAAGGCGGTTCCATCTCCTTGGCTACAGCATGGAGAACCCAAAAACAGGGCGAGGACATGGGCCGCATCGTGTCAAAACTGTTTCCTGATGCCTACGTTTCTGTCCTCTTTGACGAGACCAGAGCTACTGTGACAGCGTCGGAGCGTCTCGCGCCTAAGATAATCAGGCAGCTTCGTGCAGCTGGCGTCACGGCCATACCACTCGCCTTCAAGGGTCAGCTCCATACACCGACAGCGGAGCGGGAACGCGATACCGAAGCCCTAATCGAGCTGTGCCACTCGATGCCGGAGCTGCAGTTCCCGGATGCTGCCCAGCTGGCGTTGCCCACCTACCTCGACCACCCCGAAGGCAAGCAAGTCTCAGGTGAAGAAGTCGACTTAGTTGGTATGGTGCTGCGATCTATCTTGGCGAACCAGCTGAGCTGGACTAGCACCGTTTCAAAACTTGCAGCGAACAAAGAGAACATCTCCATCATAGCCTTTGGGCTTGACCGTGCTCTGCCACCCACCATTTTGCGCGCCTTGGGTTCGAAGCAAGTTCACTTTGAGGATGTCGACGAAGACGTCAGCAAGTCAACAGTGCGCCTGCAAGACAACGACATAAGGAACGGCTCGAATGCTATAGAACCAGAAATCGCACAACAAGTCAAATTCATTGTCGAGCCAGAAGAAGATCTCGAAGATGTAGTTGCTATCGTGGGCATGTCCCTCAAGGTCGCAGGTGGCCAGGACCTCGACGAGTTCGAGAAGATGCTCAAGACGGGAGAATCTCAGCACGAGGTCATTACGCACGAGCGGATGACGCCCGATATGTTATTCCGCGACAAAGCTGACCCCGACAGGAAGTGGTATGGTAACTTTATGCTTGATCCAGACGCTTTTGATCACAAGTTCTTTAAGAAGAGCCCGCGCGAGTCCATGGCCATAGACCCGCAGGGCCGGCTTTCACTCGAGGTGGCGTATCAAGCTCTGGAGCAGTCTGGTTATTTCAACGAGTTGGCCACGACCAATGTGTCCGAGCGCGAGAGGCGGAAGCACATCGGTGTTTACGTTGGCCTCTGCTCCTACGAGTACGATGTCAACATCCATTGCCATCCGACCAGCGCCTTTACGGGGACAGGCGAGCTGAGGAGCTTCATCCCCGGAAGAGTGTCGCATTATTTCGGATGGACGGGCCCATCTTTGACGTTTGATACAGCATGTTCGTCGTCAACAACGGCTCTTCACATGGCCTGCCGGGATATTCTATCGGGGGATGTCCCAGCGGCGCTTTGCGGCGGTGTGAATGTCTTGACAAACCTGCAGTGGACACAAAACCTCGCCGCCGGTAGCTTCATCAGTCCGACAGGGCAGTGTAAACCGTTTGACTCTGCTGCTGATGGATACTGCCGTGGGGACGGGATCGCCTACGTCTTCCTCAAGAAGCTATCAACCGCCATAGCTGACGGTAACACAGTCCTAGGCACAATCCGCTCCACCGGCATCAACCAGAACCTCAACACCACACCACTATTTGTTCCCAATGTTCCATCCCTATCGACACTCTTCAATGATGTGATCCGAAAGGCCCGCGTAGACCCCCATGACATTTCTCTAGTTGAGTGCCATGGCACTGGCACACCCGTCGGGGACCCTGCAGAGTGGGAAAGCATCAGAAATGCTGTAGCTGGTCCTGCACGCGATACTGTTGTTCCCATCGGCTCAGTCAAGGGGCACGTCGGCCATACAGAAGGCGCTTCTGGACTCGTCTCCCTGATTAAAGTGCTGCTGATGATGCGAGGCAATTTCATCCCTCCCCAAGCGAGCTTCAAGAAGATGAATCCCCACATCCACGCGCAGCCGTCAGACAACATGGAGGTTGTCACGTCGTTGCGGACCTGGTCAGCAGACCGAAAGTTGGCTCTTATCAACAACTACGGCGCCTGTGGTTCCAATGCCAGCCTGGTAGTTGCTCACTCGGCTCACAAGCCTACCAAGTCGTCCTCGACCGACTCATCGCCCCGACTGCCCTTCTGGATCTCTGGGCTCGATGGCCGCAGCATAGCGGCGTACAGCGCTGCGCTGGCTCCTTATCTCCGTACGCACACTGGGCTTGAGGGTAAGCCTAAACTTGCTGACGTATCTTTCAACATGAAATGGCAATCGAACCCCAGTTTACCTCAAGGGCTTATCTTTAGCTGCAGTTCATTGGACGAGCTACAAGAAAGGCTTGCCATGGCTAGCGCGGCTACCAAGGATACCTTTGCCAGCATTGGTATTGCGTCCGTAAAGTCTGAGCGACCTGTCATTCTCTGCTTTGGGGGCCAGGTTGCTAAATTCGTTGGGCTCGACCGTGCAGTATACGAAAATGCAGCAATCTTACGGCACCATCTGGACATATGCGATGCCGTCATCACATCTCGCGGTCTAGAAAGTATCTACCCCGACATCTTCTCCTGCGAATCGTATCAGGATGTGGTCAAGCTCCAAATCGCGCTTTTTGCCCTACAGTATGCCTCGGCCAAGGGCTGGATAGAATGCGGGCTCGCCGGCAAAGTAGTGTCCGTCATCGGCCACAGCTTTGGCGAGATCACAGCTCTGTGCGTATCAGGTGTACTGAGTCTGGAAGACACAGTCAATCTGGTTGCCGGTCGGGCTAAGCTAGTGCAGAGCGCTTGGGGGACTGACCCTGGTGCTATGATGGCTATCGAGGCTGACGAAGCACTTGTACAAGATCTTCTGAAGTCGTCCAACCCCAGATCTGACGGATCAGCTTGTATTGCCTGCTACAACGGTCCTCGCAGCTTCACTGTCGCTGGATCTACAAAGGCTATTGACATGTTTGCCACCACTCTAGCTGGAAAGGGCAGCATGATCGAGGGCGTCAGGAGCAGGCGTCTCAACGTCACCAATGCCTTCCACTCTCCCCTAGTAGAGAGTATTGTCGATCGCCTTGGGGAGATCGGCAAAGGATTGACCTTCCGCGATGCTGTTATTCCGATAGAACGCGCCACCGAGCATAATGACCCGGCAGCCTGCCTGGACTGGACCTTTGTTAGCTCCCACATGCGCAAGCCTGTCTTTTTCAACCACGCCATACAGCGGCTCGCAAGGAAACATCCACAGGCCATCTTTCTTGAGTCGGGTTCCAACTCGACCATCACTGCCATGGCGTCGCGCGCACTTGCTCAGACAGGACTGACGAGCTCAGGCGCTCTCCACTTTCAATCTGTATCCATCACCAACACTAACAAGGGTATCGACAGACTCACCGATACAACCGTAGATCTCTGGAAGCAAGGTCTCCGTGTGTCTTTCTGGCCCCATCACAGGGTACAAAAGGATCAGTTTGCACAGCTCCTCCTGCCACCGTATCAGTTTGAGAAGTCGCGCCATTGGCTCGAACTCAAGTCCCCAATCGAGCAGGCTGTCAAAATAGTCCAAAGTATGGTGGGAGGCACTGGACGGCTGGGGGAGACTGGACCACAACAGCGAGAACAAGTCGATCCCAAGACTCTTGCACTATGGACCTTCATTGGCTTCCAGAACCACAGCAAAAAGACGAAACTGGCTCGGTTCCGCATCAATACAGCCTCAGACAAGTACCAGCGACTATTCGCTAACCATGTCATCGCGAAGACGGCGCCCATTGCTCCAGCCACGCTCGAAATCGACATTGCCATCGAGACCCTTTTCAGCCTTAACCGGGAATGGAGGGTGAATGGTTACTCGCCGATAATCCGTGATATGCTCAGCCATTCGCCTATCTGTGCCGACTCAACCCGTGACTATTATGTTGACCTTGAACCGCTAAACAGGGACGAAACAGAGTGGCACTGGACCATCCACAGCGTCGGTGCTTCCCCTGCAGACGACAAGCACGCTGAGGGCCGCATCGAAATGTGCTCGCCATCCGACCCGGCCGCTTTGAAAGAGTTCGCACGATGGCAGCGCGTGGTCAGCCATTCTCAATGTCAAGCGCTTCTGCTGTTAGGTCCAGACGATGAGGATGTCGAGGCGCTTCAAGGCCGTAACGTGTATCGAGCCTTTGAAGACGTTGTCGATTTCGGCTCCGTGTACCACGGCGTGCGGTACGTTGTGGGCCGCGATAATGGTGAGAGCGCGGGTGTCGTGCACAAGCGCCATTCTGGTGACACTTGGCTCGATGTCCCCAAGGCAGACTCATACGGTCAAGTTGCTGGCATGTATGTCAACCTTCTGACAGATATTCCCGCCAGTGACATGTTCGTTGCCACGGGGCTCGAGCTGGTTATGCGCTCGCCAATGGTTCAGACTGTAACTGATGGTCGTGAGCATGGTCCTAGTGTTTGGCACGTGCTCGCTCGCCACGCACGCCAAAACGAAAGGACCTATGTGACAGATGTCTTTGTCTTTGATGCCTCGACTGGAGTTCTGACGGAGATCATACTGAGCCTAACATATGTTCGTGTTCCCAAAGCAACCATGAGCAGGATCCTGGCGCGGGTGACCAAAGACAAGTCCTTTGTTAGAAACACCGCGTTGCCTCTTCCCTCATCTTCTCAACCCCTTGCCACACCTGATGGGCCAATCAACTCAGCAACGGCGCCGCCTCCATCACTTCCCAAGACAAAGGAGGCCAAAACCACAAAGGCAAGGCCTACAAGTGGGCCACACGACATCACAAAAGATGTGTGCAATGTGGTCGCTAGTGTTTCTGGTATTGAGGCTGGCGAGATGAGCCTCAAAAGTGAGATGGCAGACCTGGGAATTGACTCTTTGATGGGTATGGAGCTGGCGCGCGAGATTGGTAATACATTCAACTGCACATTCGACCACTCTGAGATGATGGTAGTTACCAGTCTCGGTGAGCTCGTTGCATGTGTGACGAGTGCTTTGGCAAGAGCTAGAGAAGATGGACAGTACATGGAGACCGAGGATAACAACGATGATACAGCAACTGGAAAGAGTGATGTTTTGTTCGCGGACTCTGGGGTCGAAGAATCAGCCTCTGATGTCTCTACCCCGGACTACACCTCGGATTTCAGCAGCAACAATCAGGACTCGGTGAGTGATTCGCCTGTCCCAGCTGCTAATTTAATTAATCGGGGTGACGTGGCAGCCCGTGAGGCGGAAGCGCTGCGTCTAGTGGCAACCTACACGGCCGATTGGGAGTCACCTGCGCTGGAAGCTGCGACGAACGGAACCATCAGTACACACTCCAGTTCCGGGGCCATTGTGGTGGTGACAGGTGGTTCGGGCAGCCTTGGGTCACATATTGTTCAGAAACTCGCCGAGCGGCCGGATGTCGCAACTGTGGTTTGCATCAACCGTGCCGTAAGTGACATGCCCGCCGACAAGCGGCAAGCAGAGGCGCTATCTTCAAGACACATTTACTTGTCCTCAACTGCACGAGAGAAGCTGCGAGCGTATGGTACCGACGCTACCAAGCCACATCTGGGTCTATCAGGCCAGGACTACGCCTGGCTGGTACAGAACGGCACCCACATCATCCACAACGCGTGGCCCATGAGTGCCACACGGCCACTCATGGCCTTCGAGCCCCAGATCAAAGTGATGCGGAACCTTCTGGACCTGGCGCGCGATATGGCAACAGCAGAACCTGAGCCGCGCAGGATCGGTTTCGAGTTCATCTCGTCGATCGGGGTGACGGGCTTCTCAGTCGAGTCCCAGGTGCTCGAGAAGGCCATGCCTATGGCTGCGGTGATACCCAGCGGCTACAACGAGGGTAAATGGGTGTGTGAGCGCATGCTCACCGATACGCTGCGCCGCCATCCACGGCTCTTCAGGGCTATGGTGGCGCGGCCGGGCCAGATCTCGGGGTCGACTGTAAGCGGCTTCTGGAACCCAGTCGAGCATTTTTTCTTTGTGATTAAGAGCGCTCAAGCTCTTAAGGCGTTCCCCGATCTGCGAGGTGTCCTGCATTGGCTGCCTGTAGATAAATCCGCCAGTGTCATGGTCGACCTGCTGAACATTGACAACTCCAATGATGCGGCAGAGGCTTATCCTGTCTATCACGTCGACAACCCCATCGGCCAGCCATGGAAGGACATGTCGATGGTTCTGGCGGCTGCTCTAGATATCCCTCCCCACAGTATCGTTCCCTTCAAAGAGTGGGTTGAACGGGTTCGTCAATCGTCCCTCCCCGCGTCGGAGAACCCAGCTGCCCTTGCCCTGGGCTTCCTCGAGGGACATTTCGAGCGGATGGCTTGTGGGGGTATTGTTTTGGACACACAGAAGTCAAGGGAACATTCTGAAACCATGGCCACGCAAGGAACAGTGAGTGCTGAAGTAGTGCGGTCCTATGTGTCGTATTGGAAGGCAAAGGGTTTTCTGAATTATTAATGGCGGCTTTTCAGTCTTCGCATTAAGTATGTAGAGTATCTATAGTTCAATTGAATATTGTCAGAG
>JABSTL010001292.1:0-19630 GCA_013759095.1 Fusarium sp. NRRL 29148 | reverse complement strand
TATTATGTATTCTCTATAAATTTGGCATAAATATTATCCATCTTATCACGAATCTGAATGTCATGAATGATAAGATGCAGCCAAGGTGTGTGAGTTCAGCTATATAGAGAAATTGTAAAAGCTTAAGATAATCCCTGCATTGTCATGCAGGGGTCCCCAGTTTCTCCAGTAGCCAACTCGCTGATTATTAACTCTCTCGAGTCGCCCAGACAGACTAGGCTGTCTGCTTAATGAATTAACTGTTAGCACGGAGAAGATGCTCAAGGATTCTAATTTTAATCCCCAGTTATCCAGGTACTTCTCTCCATACTCACTATTCAGCAGGGTATCAGCATTAACTCTCTACACAGAATAGAGTTATTAACAACTAAATATCTCCAGTAGGCATGTCAGAATTGGGGTTAAATGGCTCGACGACAGTTATTGCAGGGCTGCAGACCAGATAATAGAGTCTCTCCCCACAAGTATAGAAGCATCTGCCCTAGGCCTCGCTTACAAGACACATAACAGAAGACTTAAGACCTGTAACAGGCCCTTATCCATACTATCCAATTAACGTGTTCAACTTATCCCAGACAATACAGCCAAGTCAGCAGGGAGTTACAAACTGGCAGTTACAGAAGTTCCCGGCCACTGGCTTTAATACTATCTGTTAGTAAAAGCCCAAGACCTCCCAAGTCCCCCTCAAACTCCTCATAATGCCACTTCCGCCATCCACTAACTGCTCAGTCTTTCTTCACCTAAAAGTCTTTCTACATATCCAGATATGCATTTCAGTTTTATTCTAAGCGTTTCTTACGCGCTTTTACAGCCCGCAGTAGCTCAACAGGGCATCTGCTAGGGTATCGATAGTAAGCAGTAGACCAACAACAAGCAGTGCCCAGGTTCCTCAGCGTATTGCAGTGAGGGGGCAACTTACATGCCAAATCAACTCTGCAAGAACAAAGGACAAGGAGAGAATAAGTTCGTAAGAGGCCCTTGTGCCGTTGCACCATACAATAAGAAGAAATGCGCTGCTATCTGTCTTTACGGTTCATTCTTGGCCCAACTTTTGTCCCATTCCGGAGCCTACAACCCTACTAACGATCATTTCTAGAGGAGAGGAACAACCGATTCCCGCGCATAAAACGATACAATAATGGTAGCTACTGTTATTTGGAAGACAATCCTGGATGCTATACCGGTAGACGCGGTGTTTTTCTCGATTCAAAAGGCAATATCAAGGATAACGTGACCTCTTCATCCATGTCCTTGATCAAGACCACCTCTTCAGCTGAGACAACATCATATACAGTCACTGCAGCCTCCACAACGACATCCTCCCATTCAAGCCCTGCGTCAGACGAAACGCGAGAAGCCAATACTGGGACGACCGAGAATAGTCAGAGCCTGAAGATCGGACTTGGTGTTGGCGTTCCGGCCGCTGCCATAATCGCTGGGCTATCTGTCTGGCTCTTCCTTCGCAAAAAGACAGCCAAGGATCAAGACCAGACTCCCACTGCTTCGCAACCCCCGATGGACCATCACCCACAACCAGGTCCGGCAGACCTTTCACAAGCACATTTATACCAGCAACAATATCCTCTGGCATATGGGCACTATCCTGAAGTCGGCGACCAAAGAGGACCCAAGTCACCTCCAACAGTACAAGAGCTCCAAGGCTGATGTCGGAGGATTGCTTGTGTCATATTTAGTGAATGTTATAATAGTTAGCTAAGGTTTAGGCAATTTCATGAATAGTTACCCGAGTACCAACCCATTCTAGAGGCCTCTAAGGGTTCCATTTTGTAAGATCGCGAAAGTTCACGCCGTCCACAGCAGGTTCACGCACCGAGGGAAGACAAAAGACAAAGTAAAAAACTTTTACGCTTAGAATCTCACTCTAATCTGCAGCCCAAACCCGGTTTTCACTCCTTGTGCGCCGGCTTTCTCAAGAACATCCTTCAATTGCCTTGTTTCTGCAGCTAGTTCGAAGCCCGCTCGAACCAATTTTCCCAAAGAGAAGACCCGTTCAGGTTCAGAATGTTGCTCATGTTCTCCTTCAGGTCGCACATCTGAGTCTTGATCTCCTGATCCTTTGTTGCCTCATCAACTTCCTCTTGTTTCTGGGCAACGTCCTTTTCAGCTTGCTTCAATTTCTCAATGATCTCCTTATAATGTTCATGGAGAATCTTTCTGCATATCTTTGACCCATTAGCGAAGCTCTGATCCATAAGCGTTTTGCTGTATTCATTCAAGTGGGCAAGAAGCTCATCTTGGCTGTTACCTCGCAGGCGGTCTAAGGGTTCGAGGCTCAAATGACCAGTGGGCTCGAGTTTAGTCTCGACAGCAGCATCCACGCGAGTTATCGCTTCGGCCAAAATGTCCTGCTCGATTTGAAGGCGGCTCAGGGTAGCCTGGGCATCTCTTAGGGCATCACGGGCGCGGTCTATGGCGATGGCCGCAAGATGTCTATCTGATTCAAGGGATTCGGGGGTCCGTTTTCCAACCGTCTTCGCTAGCATTCCTTGCTCCTGCTTTTCGAATATCTTCTTGACCACTTGTAGGGGATAGTCGCCTTCGTAAGAGTTAGATTCCTTGATCTTTCGGATGAAGAATCTGCGCTCGGCGTCCGGACTGAGCGATTGGGGGCAGTGTCTGTTTGTCAGGGCATGCCGTAGACAGGAGAGGACGTGGATTCCACAGCTGATGTTATCCTTCTGTGGAGTGCAAGACTGTAGATAGAGGTCAGCATTGGTCTTTATGGCAGGAGAAGCAACTGACGGTGACATTGTTGAACCGCAGCTGGAACTTGTGTCCGACGGTCTCATTCCATTTCAGGAAGCTTTCGCAAACAGCATGGAACCGGTCTTCACCCTCGGTCGAATCATGGTGATTGAATATCATTGAGTTCGCATCATGATCGATTTCGATAATAGCCAAGGTCCAATGCTTAGGCTTTTGGTGATGGATCGGGAAGCAAAGCATGGTATACCCGTCGAGCTTGATGTTGTGGCCAGCAGTTGTGCCGTCCACTTTGAACCAGAGAGGGTCGAGGACCTTGACCTTTCCTTGTTCCAACGGTAACCAAGAAACGAGAGCTTTCGTAAGGAATTGAAGCGTGACATCCATGAGCTTCACATTGCTGGTGAGCTGCTTATAAATAGTGGTGGCTGGGTCAGCCACCTCTTCTTCTCCCTTAAAAGTTTCGGCACGCTTTGTGGACCGATGTAGGGTCATCGCGCTGGAATCTTTGTCTCTTTTGCGCTTGGATGAATTGGCTGCTGGCGGTTGGGTGAAATGACGAGAAGTTTGCATGTGTGGGGTTAGAGGTAGAGAGGCGGCATTCGCAACAGCAGGTCTCTGCTCTCGGGGCTCCTGGTAAGTGAAAACGGAGATCGGAGAGATTCTCTTGTCATTGTTGCCCACGGCCTTGACTGGCAATTCGGCTTGTGGTTTGACTGGTGATTTGACTGGCGGTTCGGAATAACCACCCAAGATGACGCTTGGGCTTCGCGTGGCCTTGAGAACCGGTTCGATATCCTCATCATCGCTGCTGTCGCTTTCAATATGGTCACTTGCGACGTACATACAGGCTTCAGGGTCGGTCTCTCGGGACTCTAGAATGATTACCTCTGATGGGCCGCCAGCTTCTTGAGCACCTCGAGAACGCACGATTGCCTTGAGACTGTGGAGGGCAGCTTTTGCGACCTCCTTAGTTAATCGGAGAGAATTTCTGGGATGCTGTCTAACACCGGTCCAAAGGACATTGTAGGGTGGTAACTGACTCCACAGGGATGGCAGCTCGATGCCTTTTTCTTGGGCAAATTTAGTGATCTTGACCAACGACTCGACTGCACTGCAACTGAGCTCGTTCTTCTTGGGGGGATTTTCATGCGCGGCGCGAACGTCGCCGAGAAGCCAAGACCTGCCTCCCCATTGTTGGTCAAGCCACATCTCATGCCCGGCTCTTGTGGCCCTGGTGGGTGAAGTCGGCATCGTGAGATTAGCTGCGCTCATGGTGTCAATAATGGGACGAAGGTAATGGTTATGATGGATGGTGGAAGAAGTGAGAGGAGGATTTATTGAAAGGGGTTCAATCGTTCGCAGAATTTATGATGGAGTGACGGTAAAGAGTGTATGGGGAGCATAGAGATGAGCAGGAAAATAAAAGGGGTCAGTGGAGCAGTCTCCTAAGTTTAGGTAAAGCGGAAGCATGAATGGGGGAGTTTAGGCTACATTTGAGAAAGTGAGAAGACCTTAGGGCAAAAGAAGAGGAGACGAGCATAAACTTGTGATAATCTTAGGATTGACGTACCTTAAGATTCGTTCGAGACAGGAAGACGTATTTGCTCGGTGCCGAATGAACAGAGGACCTGAGAGAATACTCTGTTCGTAGAGGATTCCTGTGGTTACGAAGTTTGATCGATCGGTAAGGTAGCGTCAAGGTAATGTGCGAGCAGCGATGCAGTGTTAGAGTAGGCGGTTCCGTATACAGGAAGCGTGGTAGATACAGAGATTAAATGAGGGAGATGAGTTGAAGTTCTGTACTGTGAACCTCTGCAAAGTCGATAGTCAAAGAGGGGGTCAAGATAAAGTGATATTGACAGGACTTTCTGCGTGAGGCACTGATGTGACTGCGACCGATTGAGGTGCTGATCCGGATTGGAAGGACGAAGAGTGAGGTAGACCGAGTTGAATCTATGTATCATGTCAGTTGTAACCCAGCTGTTGAAGGGGAAGGGAGAGCGACTGCAATGAACCTGATGTTGAAGCTTGAAGCTTGAAGCTTGAAGAGTAGAGGTAAAAGTGAAGCTCGATGGTCGAGAGAGGAAGCAAGGAGGCGGTTCTCAGTGGATCACACAATTCTGTTCGAACAGGAGTGACATTGAGTCACTATGTGAGGTCTTGTTCTTGTTGTGGACCATGTGAAAGACTACCCAGACTGTTGCGTCAACAAAAATGGTTAATCCTGGTACTGTCCTCTGTGACATTTCGTGATGTCCATTTTATCCGCGTTTTTCACTTGAAAACCAAACCGCCAGTAAAAGTGACACTCGAAAATGAGATCATCAAGCAATCGTGTCCATTTCGTTTGGCTCTAGACGGGAGCCCTGGCTCGAATTGAACAAGCTACCCAAGGTTTGTCGCGATGGCGACACAACGGAAGAGCTCCAGCCTCGGTGCTTCCAACCCCTTGATTCGACTTCCTTTCGTATATGCACCACCTTGTGGTCAGTTCACGAGTCATTTGGATCATCTCGAGGATTTTCGCAGATAGACTCGCTTCAGGGGCATGAGATTCAGCACGAGCTTCGCGATCCGATGTCTCGTCGCGTTTGTTTTGGCACGCGGACACAGTGATGACGGAGCATGCGCAGACACTTTGAGAGCTCTGCTGATTTTTGTATCATTTCAGTCGCCATTTGAAGAAAAGAGTTTGTTGCAGCCGACAGGGGACTTCGTCTGGTCGGTAGAGTCGAAATGGTAGGAATCACGACTTTCGTGAGGTCAACAGTGGATGAATCTACGGGCATGGCACGGACCACCTGTCACTGCAGGGTAGCTGGACACGGAAGAACAGATCCCTAAGACAATCGTTGCCCTGATATTGGTCGGTACATTTAATAAAAACTATTAACCGAAATCTTGTATTGTATTTTGACATTTTGGGGATACGAATTGAAGTAGAGTGCAACTTGGAGACATTGAAAGACCATCCGTGAAGCAACTGATAACATCTAGACTTGCGATATTCGATGTGTATTTTTCCCGCGTGTTGCATGGTCATTGCATTTCCAAAAATACGCAATTCCTGATGGGAAGGACATTGAATACAGGCACCAACTACTATGATCAATATTAGTCACTATATATATTGTCTCGATTATTTCAATGATGTTTATGAGCCTTTAGGCTTTGTGTCGTTCGTTTTGTCCTTGTGATAATGCTTAAATTGAAATCGATACGCTAAACTCGATCAAAGCCCACCAGGTTTGGGATCTTGGTGCTGATTGGCTGATGAAGACGCGTCATGGCACTCCTCAACTTCCAACATTCAACAACAGGAGACAAAGTTGCAAGGAAAGGAGCACTTCAACCTGTAGCTACCCTTGATCGCTGTCGCTTTTGCTCTTATAATTATACGCCCGATCGCGCAATTCATCCAGCTGCTCCCTCAAAACACTGACAGCCTCTCCTTCAAGCAGAACACCATTTTCAAGCGACCGCCCTTGATGAATCATGTTTCTTTGTGTTGGCCAGAAGTATGATGTGCCCAGATACGCGAGACTATCGTCCGCGATGATCGCGTTATAGTGCGGTCGCGGCTCCCACCAGCTGACATCTTCCACTGACAGCCGCTTGACGTAACGTCGCATCGCTTGGGCAAGAATTCTTGATGACACCGCGTCTATTTCACGGACTTGTATCGTTACCATCACGCCGTTTGCTGCCCGTCGCACCAAGAGCTTCGTGATCCTAGGATCGACAAGCTCGGAAACACTGACGAGGAGATCGCGACGAGCACCGCGCAGTAATGTATGTTGCGCGCGACTGATGTAGGTCAAACTCGCGATGGGGTCGTTTATTATGACGCCCAGACTAGCAAGCTGTGAGCCCAGATGAGCGCGACGCTCATTAGCCACGCCGCCAAGGATGGCTTCTTGCATGTAGATCTGAAAGGCTTTAGCTGCTGTTGTTGGAAGCTCGATGGAAAAGTCGGCCTTGTCAATTGGCTTGGTATCTACGATGGCCCCAGTGCTGAAGAGTGTCCTGTCGTCGATGACTATCGCTTTGGCGTGCACGACTTGACGAGTTGGACCGTCAACGCCAGTAAACATGTCAATGTGGATTCGGTTGCGCTCAAGCAGCTTCACATACTCCTTGCAGGCTGGCGTATCCTGATAAACCGTAGGTCCGAGTTTTGATACCACGACAGACATGATCGCATCTGGATTTCGCTTTCGAAAGTGAATTAAGGCGTCGACTACGATCTTGGCATCGCCTTGATCGCACATTGAGAGATTCAGTATCGTTAATCGCCGCTGCTGAGGAATTTTTGGAGAAGGGACTGTGCACTCCCGGATGAATTTCTCGAACACTGTAAGATGGTCCAGGCCATTGGTGAGAAGTGGTACTGGACCTCGTGATAGCGTACCAAACATGGGATATCGATCGCTTGTGTGCAATCTCGCCGCTTTGATTGCCTTGACACTGGTAGCCCGACATCGAAGCTTATCCTCGCAGTAAAGAAAGGCATCGATGTCGAAGCAACCCCCGAAGTCAGGACATTTGACCCTCACATATGACGGCGCGATCTCGTGGGGCTCAATCGTGAAATCGATAAGATACAACCCGTCTAGAATGTGCTTGGCCACTAGTTGGCCGTCTGTCTTGACTTCGATCTTGAACGGGCCGTAAAGCTCACGACCTCGTAATCGAGCTTCGAAAGTTGTCCCAGCAAGTAATGGCTTATAGATTCTCTGTCTGGATGCCGTTGGGATCATGCGTACAATGCCATGCTTAATCGGGCCTAATGTATGTTTTCCTCTTGAGCCTGGAAAAATTGCCCGAAGATTGTCTGGTTCATCAATGGCTTTTCTGTATCTGACCCTTTTTGGTCCACCGCTTGAGATGAAGGACACGGCGAGGCGGTTTGGTGAAGTCTAGGGGATCGGGAATAGCCTCAAGGTGATCCACTTGCCATGGCACACCGTCCAAGATGGCGGCACGTCCAGCGAAACATTCGATGCGAATGTCCAGGTGTAATGCTTGTTGATCTCGTAGGATGAGCTGCCGGTGAGAGTTCACGCCAACTAGATCATATATATGGCCGTTGTGCTCAATGGGTGTTGGTGCTCTGGCTCGCTCGCTTCGAGACCTTGCATACACTGGTGATAACGGATCTGGCGAGTCCAGTTGCCATTTTGACAGAGGGCCATCGTTATAAAGGCACTTATCATTATTTGGTAGCCTTGGCTTGATGACACTGTATCTCATAGTAGCTGATGGTGTAAAAAGACATGAAATGGTGTCCAAGGTCAATCAAAGATGGGCATAAGGTCAAGTAAAGTACCTGCTCGCGTGAGCACTAATTGACTTCCGTCCGTCGACTTTCGACAACGCCCAAAGTGCGACCTGAGATCAACATCGGCAGCTAGAAAGTGGGCTAAACAGAAGATCGTATATGTCATTGTCTTCACCTATCGTCTCTGGTTGGTCAGACGAGTCCCGAAGAGGCTTTGGCTGAACGAGCTGAATTATTGGAAACCTATTCGGTCTTCCAATCCATTCGCTCCACGTTGGCGGGACCGATCAATATTGACGTAAGAATTTGTCGACATTGGACGGCATCTAAGACAGGATCTGCGATCCCCACAACATGGCATCTAGAGCCACAGCCTCAAGCACGGAAGTGCCGGTTTTAGCTGCGTCCCAGTGCCGATCACCCTACGCCAGCTTTGGAGGGTTCGGGGCATGAAATGAGCTAAGATCGGAGGAGTTCAGCCAGCCTCGTTCTTTGCAGGTCACACAGGGAGACGAGACGAGAAAAACAAGTGCGCAATGTATTGGGGAGAGATATTACATTGTTTCGCAGTACAAGTTCATGTGTGCAGTTTCGGCTTCAGTGATACAGGACATGTCAGAAACAGATGGGCCTTTGCGCATCTAGGGTCCGTAACATCATGAAGACAAGTACTTTACCCCGGAAATATAAACTGCTATTCCTTTTTTAAGTTTGCATATCAGCCTCGAAAGGTATCCAAGCATCTCCAATATCTTCTGAGACCTCAGGGAAGGAGATGAGGTTCTGGCTATCGAATTATCGTAGTTTCATTCCAGCAATGCCAGTAAGGTGTTCCGATCATGCAAGTCGGTAACCACAATCCATTCCCGAAATGAAAGCTCTTGCGTGAATTCCTTGTCCCAGTCAACTAGGGGATCGCCTCTTAGCTTCAAAGACCTTTCAATAATTCCTTTTAAACGGTGACCGCATAGAAAGTTAGAACAGGTGCGCGGCACGGCATGGTGAGTTTTTGCTTCTCGAAAACAAATCGTCAATGACACTCTGGCTTCTTCAAACGCAACAAGGATACGGCAATATGGATCGGCTCCCTGTCTAAGAAATAGATCAATTAGGTTTCCCATATCCTCGGGGAGTATGGACCACTGATAGTTTAGCCTCAAGATGACATAGGTCAAGTAGAACTGCCATGCTGACAGGGAGCATGAACCCGAACCAGTCAAGTCATCGCCGTCCAAAATTTGTGTATGGACAGCTGGAGTCAGTGGTATTGTGGGATCCGCTGTGAATATGTCGTTTTGGAAAAATAATTCCCAGTGTTTCGACATTAGAATAGTCTGCCCAATCAAGGCCCTCTTGATCAAGCTGTTCGTGGCTTTTGCGTCGCTTGATAATTTCCACTGTATGTAATCCGTGCAATCAGAAAGCGCTGCGAGACGCATGCTGTCAAAGAATATTCTCACTTCATGACGGACTATAGCCGTTGATTGGTAAAGTTTGATGTGCTGGATCATGGTAACGGGAGCAACAAGGTATAGCCACCTGGTTTCATTGTTATCCAGCCACCCATCGTCAATCCAAAGGGCGACCTTCTCAATGAGATGGTAAGGTGGCTTGTCAATTTTCTCTTGGAATCGCATAAGTGCTATTGACTGGTATATAGACCTTTCTGTGTCGGTCCTTCCTGTTTGACACCAAAGGCGAAGAGTTGCAAAACAAAGATGAGAGACGGCATCAACAGTATTGGTACCATCAAGGGCAACACCCATTTTTTCAGAGAGTTGTGAGTTTTCTGTAGCATTGTAAAACATGTCAGGGACTGATCGGTGAACAAACTCAAGAACCTGCAATCTCTCAAGCTTCATGCTCTCGTGGGTTTCTATCAGGCCACCGCAGGCGCCACGAGGCTGTGCCTGGAGAATACCCTCGTCTGGTATAACCTCATCCTCAAGACCGTTGCGTAATGAGAATTCCGAGTCATTATCGTATCTATCGAGGAAGTAGAAAGAAAGCAATGGCAGCTCGATATTGTTCAATTTCGCAGTTTGAAGAGAATCTATGATCCGGAGAGTCTTTCTCGCATCAGTCGGCTCAAGTTGCTGAAAGTTATGACGGAAAAGTGATTCGAGGTCTCGAGGTAAAGTATTGAGATATTTACTCAACGTCTGGCTGTTGGCCTTGTGGGTTATTTTGTTGCGTATCATTTTCACGACAAGATAGGTCCAAAGAAAGATCCCTGACGACTTCATAGGGATTTCAGTAGCGAGCTCGCGCATTAAATCCTCATCCTTTAGGTTCGAGAGACGACTACGGACATAGTTTCGCATATCAAATCTGGTTAAATACTGGAGTTGGAAGCCAGGATCGTTCTCATATTCATCCATGAAGACACCGTCTTCTCTACTCGAAAGGCAGAGCTTAAGGTTCCCATCGGCATGGACTGTCCACTTTCGAAGGACATTGACTAAATCAATGTAATCCAACCCATCTTGAATGCCAGGTTCAAACTCATCGAGACCACCAATGAAGATGCAGAATTTGTGTTGTTCGTATAGTTTCTTGTTCCGGAGGAGTCTTTCTAGAGTATCCTTAATGACAGACGATGGGATTCTTTGACGGTTCTCAACCTTCCAGGGAGTTTGTTTCATTTGACTCCACTGACCAGGAAAGACTTCAGGTATGAGGTCAGGTCGTTCTCGTAGTACATCGTAAAGTATTGAGCGAGAAAGCCCCTCTAAAGATTTCTGGGTCTTCGAACCGCACCGCCAGAAGAAGAATGAAGTGAATACAAGCTTCTTTGCACCTTTCGTATGTTAGCTTGTGTTTTCGAACAAGATATGATGGCCGTTTACCAGCCTATTGAGCTAATACGTCTTCTGTCTCCTGATGACAACATAGAAACTTCATCAGTGTTGATTTTCCAGATCCCAACTTGCCAGAAATATGGAAGATTGGCGAGGATGAGTCTGGCGATAAAAGCCACGCTATGAAACTTTCTCTTGATTCGAGTTGCATCTGTAAGTCACCCTGCCGTCAGCTCAGTTCACTGAGGCTATTTCGCCGCTCGTACCTTGAGCACCTCTTTTCGTGCATTCTTCTCGTGAGGCAAGTCACCATCTTCCTCAGTGCTTTCAGTCGTCTCATAAATCCATCTAAACGTATCTTCATGCGCACAGTGAACTGCTTCAAATCTATTCGGCGTTTCATCGAACATGAGGCTTTCCAGAATGTGATCTTGGTATATCGCTCCGCGGGTTTCTTTATCGATCATGAGTAACCTCTGAAACTGGCAGAAGGCCTGTGTGTTGAAAATTGAATGTGGCGCGGAAATTTGTGATTGGTGGAGGTGTTCTATGGCTTGGGTCACTCTTCAATGTAGCTTCATTGCCCTTGGCAAGTGACATTAGTTCAGCAAAGCCATTTGCCGCCTCAGCTCTAGGGGCGAATTAGATATAGCCTCTCTGATGACTAGAGAAGCAGGCTTACCTTGAGAATTCAACCAGTGCGAGAATGAGTTGATCACGGTAGTCTTTTAGCTGGGTTTCCAGGTGTTCGATGTCTTTAGCCTTGACATTCGCCTTGACGGCATATCGTAGTGATTTAAAGGGATTAGACGAGATATGCTTTGGTTTGACTTCATTCAAAGTTTTGACTAATTCCGTTGAGGTCGCCGTGCACTTCTTGGCAAGGTCCGAGAGAGACTCTTGCTCGGGAGTCAAATGGGCGTTACCTGTCATGCCAAGCCTCAGAGCTGCTTTGCTAACTTGGCCGGTGATACTTTCTCGATGTCTGTTGTCATCAAGAACGCCATCAAGAGAGTTGTGTATGTTGTAGGCTAATTTTACGAGCTTGAGACCCGCTTCGACGAAGGTCAATATCCCAGATGCCAATCCGATCGCCGAGACGGGATCCATGATAAGGGAACGTGGGAGTGAGATGGAAATTCTTATTATCGACAATAGACAGAATAATGAACTTAGAAAGATGAAGCTCTGGTCATTTTTGAGATTTCATAGAATACTCGGCACAGCCTCAGAGTCAGCCTGATTATGCAAAGTCATCCAATAGCCTTTACAGGTGCATTACGGCCTCAGGTATTAAATATTCCCAGTTGTCACTGCATCCGATGGCAGCTAATATTCTTCGTAATATTCTAGCTTGGTTTGACACTTGGAATAGCTGTTCTCACCACCCGACGACGGCGCATTTTCAAATACGAAACGGAATTATCATTCTGCCGCATCGGAATAAACGTTTCAATTGCTAAATGGTCGAAGGGATAATATTCTTCCGGGGCTTCTCGGTTTTATCAAATAATTGCTGAATGACGTGACAGCGATTGGCCCTATCGCCATCGCTAGAAGCTCTCACGCCATACCCCATGAACATGTGAACAGAGCTCTTATCGCCTATCACAAGCTCAAAATTCCTGAAGCACACCAATTATGATACAATCTAGATAGGGAAAAGGGACTATATCCCGGATTCCGGAAGATATCCGGTCTGGCGGGACTCCATCGACTAATGAGATCCCCCGCTGACCTCACGGTTCCATCAGATTGATGCCCGGCAGTTATCTAGCAAATGATAGTCCATTGCATCATCAAAGCTATACAAACGACATGGATTCGTGCCTGCCGATCTCCAGACATAAAGCTATCACACGGACCCCCAAGCTCAAAATGCCGAGACATCAAACCGACCTGCCGGATCTTTCACATTCCCAAGATTCTTGGCCAAAATGTCGCTTCACGTTCGAGCAGACGCAAGCGAAAATGGCATTGAGCCACCGCTTTCTCAAGCCGTTGGTTATGTCGTGGTTATCGCGATTGGCTTTCTTATCGCGTTTATCATGATGTTTTTGACGCATATCTTGAAGAAGACGGTCGGTGAGGATAACAAGACCACAGAGATGTTCATGACCGCCAATCGAAGTGTTGGAACTGGTCTGACTTCGTCTGCTGTTATTTCATCTTGGCTTTGGAGTACAGCTATGCTTGGAAGTACTCTTGTTGGATATAACTTTGGTGTCGCTGGGCCGTTCTGGTTTGCAGCTGGGTAAGTGACTTGCTTTCGTCATCATTCCCGGTGGTTGTTGACCCTTCCAGATGCTCGCCCATGATCGTCTTCTTCGCTCTACTTGGTATCTCTTGTAAGCTTAGGGTTCCCGAAGCGCATACACTACTAGAGATTGTCCGTATACGATACGGAACTTCGGGTCATATTGTTTGGATCGGTCTTTGCCTTATCAACAACATCATCGCCATCGCAAACATGCTGTTGGGTGCGAGTGCTGCCATATCCGCGTTGTAAGTTTCCTCTCCTGGAGCTACGTGATTGAGACTAACGAATCAGATCCGGTATTCATATCATCGCCGCTACCTTCTTATTACCCGTCGGCGTCGTACTGTATACCTTTGTCGGCGGTATCAAAGCGACTTTTCTGACTGATTACTTCCATACCTTTGTCATTACGATCATCATTTGTTTCTTCACCATCAAGGCATTCCTTGTCCCCGAGATTGGATCACCTGGCGGCCTCTACGATCTGATCGTTCAGGTTGGAAAGGACCATCCCGTTGCTGGTAACCACGATGGATCTTTCTTGACCATGACTAGCAAAGACGTAAGTTACTAACTTGGCCACCGCTAAGTCCTTGCTGACAATATGCAGGCTATATACTTTGGTATTATCCACGTTCTGGCCAATTTCGGTCTCGTCATCATGGACACTGGCTTCTTCGCCAAAGCCTTTAGTGCTGCTCCTCAAGCTGTCGTGCCTGGGTACATCATCGGTGGTATCGCCTATTTCGCCATCCCATGGTGTCTCGGAACCTTGATGAGCTTTTCTGCTCTCGCTCTTGAGGATACTCCACGGTTCCCGACATACCCTCGCCGCATGTCTTCAGTGGAGATCTCGAATGGTCTCGTATTGCCTTATGCCGCTATCGCAATCGCTGGAAAAGGCGGTGCTGCTGCCGTTTTGTTGATCACTTTCATGGCTGTCACTTCAACTATCAGTGCCCAGGTTATCTCCGTGTCATCTATTATCAGCTTCGACATCTATCGCCAGTACTTCAACCGTGGTGCAACCGATCGTGACGCCATTCGGTGGAGTCATATTGGCGTCGTCTTCTTCGGCCTGTTCTCTGCTGCCTTCTCGACTGCCCTGTACTACGGCAAGGTTGATCTCGGGTGGACTCTATACATGCTCGGTGTTTTGACATGCCCTGGTATCTTCCCAACCGTCTTTACGATCCTGTGGAGAAAACAGTCAAAGATTGCTGCTATCGTCTCACCTCTGCTGGGTATGGCCACTGGCATCGCTGTTTGGCTTGGCTCAGCGTCGTCACTGTACGGTGAAGTCACAGTTGCATCCACTGGCAAGTCTCTTCCCTGTGTTTACGGGACTGTCGCTTCAGCTTTAAGCCCAGCCCTGTACTCAGTCGTGATTTCACTCATCAAGCCGGCCAACTATCAATGGGCCGACTTTAGAAACGAGCGTCTTGCTTTCGACCAAGTTGGTTCCTCGAAAGAAGAGGTGAAAACCCACGAAGAAAAGGTGGCTAGCTACACCGCCGATAAGGCCAAGCTCAAGCATTGGGGCACTCTGGCAGCGATTTGGTCTGCGGCTACATTCTTGGGGCATTGGGTCCTTTGGTAAGATACCCCTTGACCCCTTGCCTCTCCATCACAACGTTGACTGACAGACAAAACTCCAGGCCACTTCCGATGTACGCAGCTAAATATGTCTTCGGTAAGACATTCTTCGTCGCTTGGATTATCATTTCCATCATTTGGGTATGGGGAACCATGTTCGTCGCAGGCTTCTACCCCATCATTGATGGTTGGCCTCAATTGAAAACAGTTTATCGGGGCTTGAGGGGCCAGGGCCCAGTTGAAGGTGAGCCTGAAGTAGTTCAAAATGCCCAAAGTGATTCTTCCATCACCGAGAGGGACGAGAAGAGCAACCATGGGATCCTGGCATGAGAGTAGTCAGACAGCGCAGTTGATATAAGATACATAAATATAAATAGTGTTCAACTATTGAGACTTATAAAACATGACTCCAAGATACGTGCAAGACAATGATCCATCTTTATCTTACGCATTACTGAGCTAGGAAAGCATTCGCGATAGGATTCACTGACAGCCCCGATGGGGCCTTGTCTGCCCCGCTTGACCCCGCCAGAGCCGATAGAGGCCGTGTCCGATAGCGGCATTAACTCGACCTCTACTCCGTAACTCCAACTTCAGTTTGTCCGGCTTATCACCAGCGACCTCTTCCAATCTCACGTTGCCGTTATCCCTCAAGATGCCTTTTACAGTTCTCTCAGACGCCAACGTCAACTGCATCCTCGACACGTTATCGCCATCTGACGTGGCCGATCTTGCAAACGCTCTGGAGCGAGCCCTCATTCAATACTCATGCAACAATGAACAGCAATACCAGCCGCACCGTGCAGTCGTCAACCGAGATGGCCAAGTCAGCTTGTTCATGCCCGGAACCACCGACCAATTGATCGGCGTCAAGATCGTCGGTGTCACCCCAAGCGAAAAGCTCAAGCCTTCTGAAGCAGGTCTCAAGAGTGTCTTGACTCTGTGCGACGCTAGAGGTCACGCCATCGGAACGCTTAATGCAGCTGCTCTCACCGCGTTCCGAACTGCGCTGGGTTCAATGCTGCCTTATCGATTCAGACGTAACACAGAGAATATCGTTGTATTCGGTGCGGGGAAGCAAGCTCTATGGCATATTCGATTGGCACTTCTATTGAAGGAGAAGGATATCAAGTCTGTGATCATTGTCAACCGTTCTGCGGAGAGGACCCAGCAGTTGATAAACTCACTCAAGTCAGATGATCGATCACCATGGCCATCGCATATCAGCCTCCAGGCCTTTGACCCTAAAAATGACCGCGACGCCTCTTTGGAGGCTCTGGTCGTCGATGCAGATGTCTTGTTCTTTACAACACCAAGCACGGAACCTCTTTTCCCAGCATCATATCTCACTTCCAAGAAGGCTATGAGCAAGACCCGGTATCTCGCGGCAATTGGTTCTTATCGCCTTGATATGCAAGAAATCGACCCTGAGCTACTGAAGGAAGTCATCAACGCGTCAGGGCCCTTTGCATCTGTGGGGTATCGGGGTGGATCTGTTGCTGTCGACAGCCGAGAGGGCTGCCTGCAAGAAGCCGGAGAACTCGTCAAGGCTGAGATCCCTACGGACAAAATGCTTGAAATTGGTCAGTTGTTCCAGACAAAGAACGCGGAGAACCCGAATGACTTGACCAAGTGGCTTGAAAGTGGATTTGTTATCTACAAGAGTGTTGGTACTGGTGTCATGGATCTATCGATTGGCCAAGAGCTCCTCCGCTTGGCCAAGGTGAAGAATGTCGGCTTGACTGTTGAGGACTTCTGAAGTATCCAAACTTAATAGACACTAGACATGCCATAACGAGGAAAGCAACCATACCTCCTTCCTTAAAATTATGTCCCAGTGCTTCGGTCTGATGCTATTCAAAAATTTGAGAATTTTCTGCGATAATTCGTGGCATTGTAGCGTGAGGTCATAAACCCCCTTGTTCTACTAGGGCCATGGATCGATCGACAGGACCGTGAATTCACACGCGCTCTGTAATATTTTGACGCCCGAAGGGATATAAGAAATGATGGAGGACGCTGGACCAACGGCTGTGACTGGATCCGCCGTGGTTGAGAAACCCGACCTGTTACCTTCTAGTGGGCAGAGGTTGTGCGTTGAGCTGAAGAAAAGGCTTTCTCATTGCAGCCTAATGTACAATTATTGTTGCTTGTACCCAACTGACTCATGAGAACTCTAACAATTCAGGCTGTAGAATAAGAAGACTCAGTCTTGTTACGCATAACTGGGAGAAAATGTACAAAATTGAGTTGACTCTATAATTTATAGCTAGTGTATTGTTCTATTTCTAAGATGATTCAATAACCCCTTCCGTATGCCGCTTTTGGTCCATTAATGTGAAGACGCCGTATTAAATAGAAATTAGTAAGAAATGATTTGGCATCCCCTCAAGATCTAGCCCTTCTTTGCCATAGCCAACGCTTGTGCGGCCCTTGCCGAGTATTTACATCGCTGCCGAATAGCAGGGCCGTACTTGAAAAAGATGAAAGGCATCGGTAGACAGGCGAGTGATAGAAAAGCTGGCACACAACTGGCCCACTGAGTTCCAAGGTTGTCGTACATCTGCTTAGTGAAAAGAGGAAAGGCGGCACCGAAAAGGGATCGCAGCACAGCATTTGATGCTAAAACCGATGCAGCGTAGATGGTGTATGAATCGATGAGGTAGCTGAAGATGCTGTGGAAGACGAGAGACAAGCCAAGACCGAAGGGTGCACCGGCGGCTACTGGGGACATCCAATGGACCGAACGGTACGATGTCCTGTTCATTGTTAGTAGAGGAATATACTACACCAAGACTTTAACTTACCATGCGAACCAGAACATGCCAACAGGGACACAGATGCCGCCGAGCATACATCCAGGGAGACGATACTCGGGAGGCACAGGCTCGTTGCCGAACCTCTTCGTGACCTTCATGTACCATATGTTGATGAGACCAATCGTAGGAATGGCACTGATCATTCCGACAGCAACTCCAAGGAAGGCCAAACCTCCCTTACCAGCAGACCAACCCTTCTCAAGTTGGAAGACAACAGGGTATGCGCCGAAGAGCATATAAAGAGTTCCGAAGAGAATAGCCACGTAAATCGAGAGAAGCAGGACGATAGGCTCGAAACATAGAAGTTGCCAAGGACGAACGAGCGCTTTCTTAAGGACTACGGATGGTGGGTCGGCTTTGCCCTGGTGTTCATAGATGGAGATGTAAACCTTGCCAGTTTTCTTGGACAAGAAGTCGGCTCGATTCTGGAGGATGTATGGTGCGTAGGTTTCCGGACAACAGCACATGTCGAGTACCCAGAAGAATCCGGCAACAATGGCCATCAATCCCATAACCTGGAGAATGTGGTTAGTGTATGGTGTTAAATACTAGGACATGGTTAACTTACCCATCTCCAACCTTGACCGTCACTCAAGTATCCACCGATGAAAGGACCCAAGCTAGGTCCCAGTGCAGGCGCCAAAGAGAAGAATGCCATGGCGATAGCGCGCTCGTCAGCATTAAAGATATCGGATATAACACCTCCAGCATTGGTCAGAGGCGATGAGCCAAAGGTGCCGCAGAAGAAGCGAAGGACCAGAAGAGTAGCGACACCATTGTCGGCTGTGCACGCTGCACTGAAGACAACATACAAGCCATAGCTGATAATGAAGATAATTTGTCGACCGTAGATTTCACAGAGTGGTGCCCAGAGGAGAGGTCCGACTGCAAAACCCAGGACGTAGAATGATACACCGGCAGTGATGAGTGTTTGGCTTGCCTTGAAGTGGATCATGAGCGGCACGATGGTACCTGTCATATGACTTGTCAGCTACATCGATTAGCGAGGGCTATAATACTGACCTGTATAGGCACTTGAACTAAACGCGACGGCAAAACATGTTGCGGCTGAAACCATGGTGATGGTCCATTTCAACCACTTAGGCCAGTTGAGCGGGTTACCTGTATCCTCAGGAATCCAGCTAACAACAAACGGATCTTCAAATGAGCCTGACCCGGGATAGTTATGGTTCTCAACAGACTGATCAACTCTCGTTCTGTCAAAAAGAAGTTTTACCAGCGGTCTATGCCGCGGTTTGGACTCCGGTGTCTTTTGTCGTAGTGTTTCATCGTCGCTCACACAAGAGCTAGGCAAATCTGGTCTAGAAGACATGATGATGTTGTGAATCTGCAATGACTGCTCATACTATTCCTCAAAAGGACTTCCAAGACGGGAGGACGAGCCCTTTATAATAATATGGCGAGATCGGGGTTCCATTTCGTCGGGAGCGCCGGTGAGCGGGCCTCGAAGCCGGGGTGAGGAACAGGCGATTTCTGCTGTGACGACGGAGTCACAGGACGGATTTGGGCGTGGTGAGATTCAGATTTGGGCAGAAGGGGGCCTAGCACCTTTCGATCTTGCGGGTATCAAGGAACGTAGTTAGATCTTGTTGACGAAGTCTGCATAATGTCGCCGGGGGGTCGGTAAATCGCAGTCTGGCAGCGCCGACATTTTCGATAATTCTTCTCTGGATCCACTGAAACGTGGTTTTGACAGGTGCTAGACAAGGGTTTTGTTAATTAGAGATAAGAAGCTTGGGCTGCTGGAATCATGCTTAAAATGTCCGACGGAGTTTGTAGGGGGAACGAGAAAAGCCGACGGTGGATCGCTCAGTCCACTATTTGCCGTAGGGTCCCTACCAAAACTCCGACCGAGGCTTGATCATAAAGAGAATCGGGTCTGTTCATGTGCTGGCAAGGCTGATCACAAGTTCCTGGGCTGAAGAATAATCAATAATTAGCCATAATAAATATTGATACATGGTACTTCATGTGATTTTGATATGAGTTAATCTGTTCCAAATCTTTGTTACAGATGCCAAGACTGGCTGCTTGAGGCCATGAATACGTGGCTAAAATTTACATCACAAATCGCCTTTCAATCTCATCAATTTGCATCGAGATCGTCAAGTTACAATTATCCTTA
>JABSTL010001291.1:0-19302 GCA_013759095.1 Fusarium sp. NRRL 29148 | reverse complement strand
GGTTCCATAATGTTCAACAGCTAACAATGCTTATGACGTAGGTTTTTATTATTTCAAATCATTTTTATTTAGAAGTTTCGTAGAGGATAGGAAGAAGTTGCAAATTACTTACGGTACTAAATTAGTTAGCATCTTTCATGCTGCAAGAGCACGACTTTGTCGATTGATCTGCCATGACACAAGACTGTCGCTGTCTCAGTCTTCTGGTCCACCTATTTTTGTCGATCCAACCACTTTTCCAACAGGCTAATCAGAAAGTCAAAGATGCTCTGAGACGCAACAAATTGTCAAGTAGGATTAGGAACCTTTGATATAGAATACAATAGGAATAGGCCGTCGCTCAGCACCAAGAGAAGTAAACTGCTCGGCGTCATCGGCTTTCACAAATCAAACATTTCCAGTGCCATGCCCTGCTTGACCGAGGCACAGAATGCTAACCCATGTTACCATTGGCTCTGCAACTGGGAAGATGCCTGCTTCTTGTGGAGAGGCTAACTCTCTAGAGAAACGTTGACCCCAAAAAGCGTCGAATCTCCAATTCAGGCTGCTGTTGTGAATCAGTGACAAGTGGTGGTTTGGTCAGTCAAAGCCAGCACGTACGTCGTGAAGTGTGGACTGCTCAAGATTTAGGATCGTCGATCATTATGTTTTGAAACCGAGCGGTTTCTGTCGGACCAACAGATCTCTTCAAATCTCACACCGGACATGTCAAAAACGTGGACGGTGGATAACACTTGATTAAAAGCATATCTTGGCTGGCTGGTGTGTGGACGAGCTGCCATCTGCGGGTCAGGTTGAATTAAACATGTCCATATATCCGGTTCATCGACATTTTAACCAAGCGGAGGCCTCTCAGATCCCCGCAAACAGTACGGGTATGCCAACAGCGCCTAGAGCGCCTCTGCTTTTCCAATAGCCAGTAGCCGGAGAAGTATTGTTGTGGGTTGTCGACGTATCGAAGTACGAATCGTTGATTCAGCGGTACTGACAGATACCTTAAGTGTCATACAACACTGGGTCCTCACCTCAAAATCAAGTTTTCGTTTCTCAGGCGAGACTTCTTGGACTGTTGATCAGTTCCATATGTAAATACAAACAGTTCCTGACATGGTGCGAATTCGAAACCCGGCTATCTGGGATCGCCAAGATCGAGATGACGCTGCCATCTCTTGTGTCATGAACTTTCGCGGTAACAAAGCCCATAGGATCGACACAGCGGTGAGCTACTGTTGATGGGTATGACTGGCCGGTGAATGTTGGAGATTGATCATTCTCTGAAGTATGTCAATGGCGGTGACAAAAGAACCCCGTTTTAGTGTGAGCGCATGAAAGGAGAGATGTGAAGCAAGACTCGGTCATGTAGGTACCGTAGATAAAGGAGGACGGCCAATAGCAGCTTCGCATAGACAGTCGTTTGAATTAACTGCAGCAAAAGTACTATCAGACTTTTGTTGACGAATTTGATGGATATCGTAGTACAGTATCGGTTCCTTGTCCCAAATGTCTCGGTTCGGGTATATCGTGGGTAGCGCAGATATCAAGATCCAATAGGAATTGGTCCGTCGGAAGTGCACCGGGACTGGGCAAACAGCCACCATCACCTAGCATACATCTTCTGCAAACAAGGTAGTATCCTTGATCAAGACTTGGCGCATTTTGCGTGCATTTCGACGAGTCGTGCAAAGAGAGGCTTGTTTGAATGTCATGAGTCAAGGCGTGTGCTCGTGCATAGAGGCTGCTTCTGTGCGGGCAGTTTGTTGCAGGTTGTTCTAGGTTGGTTGCAGGAGAGAAAAGGTGAGGGACTCCAACGTCTGCCTAAGATACTGTATAAGTTGAGGGCAAAAAAGAAGGAGGTACGGCCCACGGAACAGTGATGGAAAGTGCGGAGGGGTTTCCCGGGCAGGGACAACGCAAGGCAAGAAGCAAGCGGCTCATTATTACCAACATCGATAGTTCCCCTCAAATGCCTTGTCCACACGATGCAACGCTGAACAACATGGAGACTTTCAAAACATTGACAGGACGGGATTTGCAGTAATAACCCGCTTAAGGACGTACATCCGAAAGGTTGCAATGGTCGGATAATGATGATCAAAAGATCGAGCTGTCAAAGAGTCCAAGCGAGCCAGGGTTCACAACACCATAAGCATAGATTGGCTGTGGAGTGGAGGTGCTGTGTGCACTTGTGAGAGGAGATGACCCGCAAATTCTATCTAGAACAAGACCAGGCAGAAAACGTCAATGCTACAGGTGCGGGATTATGCATATACTCCTTGCAAATCGCCTTAGCAACATCTTACGATGCAGGAGTTTGCAGCAGTACTATCACTGTTAAAGAATGAAGAATTTGTCACTCCGGTTCCCCGGGCGGTTCCTTAGACTCATCATATCTGAAGGGCTACTGTACGCGTACATAGTATAATGCCTCAAAGCGGGGACAGAAGGAGGACTACGTGATTCAAAGAGCTGTCGAACATGTACTATAGCCCAGGATGGCTATGATATAGACCTGAGAATGAAATCCAGAACGACCAACATATCACCAAACTTGGTGATTGTGAACTGCTGCTAACACCAAACGGACTAAATAGGTAATGAACCCTTGATCGAGTCTCCAGTAAATTTATGCTCCGGGTGCAAATCAGCTCAGATTAGTCCTTACTAACGTAACCCACATCACGGACTAACTCAAGACCCTTGTCGAATATCAAGCAACGAGCTCCATTTCAACAACACCAAAAGCACTCGACAATACCCAATGCGTCTTTTATCGTACCGACAAAGTCGTATACCATACCCAGTTGTCGCGTAAACAGATTGCGTGCCATTCGTGGATTATCCTGGGAGTCTGATCATGCCTCGCTTGGACCTTTTGACTCGAGTCATTTCTTCAATAACCGGATACACCAGGCGGTCAAGACAAACCAACAGTTTGACGGGGCTGATGGACACGATAGTTAGTCATGTACGCTTCACTTTTCCAAAATATGGCAATATCGTCCAGTTTCGTCCGCCTCATCTATGCCCATCCACTTAGTCGTGACTTGCTGGTAGCAAACAAGCTACTTTTGGGTGTAGCACGAAGCGCAACTGGTGGTATTTCTTTTGCAGTGCATTCCTGTCCAGTCTGACCCGGCAAAACATCCCCCCCTCGCGCTCCTGCACAGACACTCAGAGCCAGAGAGAACTGGGGACGAGCCGAATCCAGGGCGGTTGAGGGCGGATTATCCTCGCAAGGGAATTCCGTGTCTTGCGCAACTAAGTCAGCGTCTATCATTGGACCAAACAAATGTCATGTGTTGGTATGTCTCATCGACATCAAAGCCTGTAGCAAACGAACTAAGCGAGGTGCCTGAGCTGCAGGACACTAACATCGGAAAGTGGCGCGATTTAGTGGCTTGTCATGTTTGAGCGGATCCTGCTGAACATCTCCTCTGCCTGGACTGGTTTGAAGAATTACAACACCGGGGCCGCAATGGTAGACGACTTGATGACGGAACAAACATAAAATGTGCCAGGAGAGACACGACGGAACCAAGGCCCTGAAGAAAAAGCGAGTGTCAGGGATGCCCCTACTCTTCATCCCTTGATGAAGATCGTTGTCTCACCAACCTTGGAAACTCCCCGTGGACAAACTTTGACGCTAGCAGATGACCAGGTCACTGAACCTTCTAAATCTTCTACTGAGGCTTCCCCTGTAGTTATTCCCGGATAGCACTGCCGGTGCTGTAGATCCTGGTCATAGCTCGATGTTTGCCCATGAGCCAACCAAAACCCGAAATGCATTTATGCAGTGTCATCGTCTTCACCTTGAGGTCTGGAAGCGTTCAAAACTACGGCAGATGCCTTAGTGAACTACCGCTCGAACGAAGTGCAGGTCCGGTCGGCCGCTCGTTCACTGGAAGTGAAGCCTCACGGTTCAGCCGCTGGAGGTACGTGACCCTATCTTCTCTCTTCACCTTGTTTTTTGGTCTGAGTACATACACGAATGTGCAGTTCAAGACAGCGGTTGACGCAGATACTGCAAGCTTGAAGCTCAGCTGAGGCTATCGTTGCTTTTTGTAACCTCGGCATGAGATGTTGCCGCTATCTGTCACGGTATCAAGATATGGGCAGACGTCACAGCCATCAACCGCATGTCCCCGATCTGTAGAGCCCAAGACCCTTCTCAGCATCGAGCCAAACATATTTCAGCCTTTTCCTAGTTTCCCTGTCCTATGGAAATCAGGCACGTGACTTAAAACTCTCGACTAGACCCTAGATGAAGTGCCGTAATGTTATGTAGGTACCAAAGCATCAGGTGCATGTCTAAGATCTCGACCAACTCCGAATCACGCCAAGAACAATAATGAAGGAGAAAAAGAAAATGGGAAAAGAAATAAAAGATCGTTCTGTCTTGAAATGATTACTGATCAGAACCGGGTCTTGTCCATCCCACGGTCTCGGATCCAGTTGACGAGATCCGCCCTCAGCCACGGCCATAGAGTTCAAGTCTTGTTGAGGCTCCAAGCGTGCAGTTTCGTCATAGCTCTGTAACTACGACGTAGCTCGCCCGCATCCACATGCCAAGTCTAGTGCCGTTTGCCGCCAGATTCTCTGCCAGCGGTACCCTGCATCTTCTCTTGTTCGGTTGTCGGCTTGGCATGGCTGTAAACCCGACACATTGGGCTGAGGTTGTTTTGACTTACAGGCGCCGTTGGAGCTAGGTAGGCGCAAACGCAAATGGAAGTTTCCTTGTTTGTGCTTGACGCCGCCATTTCATGCCACGTTAATCCATGCAGTCCTAGCACCCTCAGACCCTGCCCTGCACCTTGCTTGCACTTAGATATGATATGCCCGCAGGGTTCGTGAGATGAGGTGAGGTCAAGTGCAGGGATCGGACATCGAGTCCTTCTCCGCCAGTGACAATCTGCCTGCCTGTTCGCTTTTACAGTACATACATACCCTACTTTAGTTATCGACAACTGCCGGTCTCAAACATCTTATTGTACTATACTCCCCGTCACCGATATTCCGGAGTCACACCTGCCTGCCTGCCTGCCTGTCTGCCTGTGTCTGTGGCTGGCTGGTTATTGCCTCATTTCTTTTGCCTCGCCTGTTGTTGCCTTCCTTCAATACCACATCGCATCCCATCCCATCAGCCAACCCTCCTTGCTCTTGATACCTTTCCTTGCCTCAAACATCCCCCGAGAGAATCAAGCATTGATCTGACGGCATCTCCCAGTACAAGCCTGTACTTATCTGCCGGACAATATTCTGCCAGTCGGCCTCCCTTCCGTCATATATGACCATAGAACGACAGGCGACAGAAAGGAGCAGTGGTACTCTGTTCGCCATCCAAGTATCTTGACCTCACTCCACCATCACCTTCACTTCACCAACCTGAGGCAGAAGTTCCCTCTGACAGGCAGGTTGTTGGGCTATCTTTGGCATTGAAACATCCGATGAACATCTCTGATAGGGATGTTTGATGGCCATATTCGACACTTTATTACCTAGATATGCTATAAAACCTCTCTTGGGTCAGTTTTGAGGCGGCATCTTAGTGTCATGTATGAGATTACATCAAGCAAATCATTCAATACTTTGCAGCCAAAAACAATATGACAGCCTTTAGCATTGTTGTTCAACCTCCTGCTCGGGCCCAGGTCTCGACCACCTTGCATCCACCTCTCGTTGCGGAAATAAACTTCAGAGGGGCCGTGACTGGCCACTATTTCTTCGCCATGGTCTTTCTACTTACGAGAGAAGGGAATATCGTCGAGGGAGGCTTGTCGGGGACCACTTCGGTGAACGGCGTCGATGTAACCACAGCTGGAGCCTCGAGAACAACAATCCATTTCCCGTACACAGATCTTGCTATTCTAGCTGAAGGCGCTTATAAGATCAGAGTCGACGTTTACAAGGTTGCCTACGACAACCCAGACGGTTATGAATTTCAAGCGCACGCCAAGAGCAGCCGTGTTACAGTCGTCAACGAAGCGGTGCCTGCTGTAGATGCTGGTGAGTCATTCCATATCAAAGAAAAGCAACCTCATTCAGCTAACTTTATCTTGTCAAGGTTCTGCTGAGCGCAGCATCATCCGGGCTCTCCAGGCCGCTGGGGTCTATATCCATTAATCATAATACCAACCTCCCAAAAATTAAGACGGAAACATTTAAATCATAATGACAAACACAACAACCAGGATTGCACGACTGATGATAGGCATTCTTCAGATGCTGTCAGGCAGAATCAATCAGAATTCTATCAGTGGTGTCGAGGATTGAGCATGAGTCTGCATGCCAGGTTACAACAAGGTTTTGAGGAACTGCAGCGCGACATCCACGGTGGTTAGTCGGGGATATTTCACATGTATTATATACACCTTGGTCTTAACGAGAGGGTCAGCGGAACTTACTCATCAGTATTGTGTGTCTACGAGTATGACCTCCGCGGAAATATCAAAAATCATAATAGCTCGGACCCTGCCCGCTGGGATACACTACGTCTCGCTTAGAAGCTCGATGGAACCTCGACGGCTCAAGAGCTCCGGGCTGCAGATGAGCGTGCATTATCTAGCTTTTGAAGGTCCACGAAAGTTCAGCGATGTTGTCACATTCGCGAAACGGAATGGAATGGCTGATGTTGTTTGGAAGTTTTGAGTAAAGGGGGCCTTGCTCCACACCAAAAGTTCAAGCTACGCCACGATACTCAAGTCTTTAGGGGACACATTCCAAAAAAGCAACGGTCAGGACGCCACAGGGCATTGTAGAACGCTAATTGGACAAGTGGCTGAGATCGAAACGCCAATCCCCAGAGCCCGGAACAGACCCTCGGGGCAAACCAAGACCCCGACGCCAGGGCCAAGCGGAAAACGTTATCAGCTGGAATTCTCATGTTTCGGCATCGAGGAAGACACTACGGATGAGATGTTTGACCGTGCCAACATTCACGTTGCAAATATGGTAGGCACTGATCTTGACAGGGTTTGGTATGAAATGGCTCGATACGCAAGAAGCCCGCATCCACCCTGCCAAAAGGGTCACACTTGAGGCCTGGGAGAGGAACATGCTGTCAGTCCCCGGGCATGATAAGGTGAGACATCCGCTGCAGCTCAGGCCTGACAAGTCTGCCAAGGTCGTAGAGAGCTTGGACTTCGTTCTACTCGTTCACCGTCTATGCATATTTCGACTACCAGCCACTGATGTTTGACACCTCGAGGCCAGGAGAGGAAACTCCTAGAGAGAGTACAACCTCACTTATCTTGCTCATTGTGTGCTTAGGTCGGCTTACGTACATGAGGGTCGCACTCTCCGGTCTTGGCTTGGCAGCCCTGTGGATGGAGATATGCCCAAAGCCCCTGTCTATATGCCAGTCATTGGCCTATCCGCCTGAACTTTTGTCCTTATGCGTTGTTGTTAAGCCCAGATTGGATTCTTTGTAAGAATGTCATGCAAGTATCTGGCTATTTGTGCAGTGTCGTGATCGATCATGACGCTACCCGGAATGTCTCGGTGACTCCCGGTGGTTAGAGTGACCGTCAACTTACAAGACACTCTACCAAGTTTACTCTTACATAATTCCTCGAGTCCGAGATACGAGATCGGACTAAATCTGGGGACCCCGTTCCAATATTGGGGGTCTGATCCAAATGTGGAGCGGAGCACAACAGCGTCGATCATATGAGAGAAGAAAAAGTAATATAAATGACGCATGCCTACCGAATATCGCTCAACCGGTGTGAGGGCACAACAGAGACGATGGATCCTGGAACAAGCCAATAAGACCGTGGATACCTCAAGGAAATAAAGAGGCTGAGACAGCCGGTTTTGAACTACTAGCGTGCGTTGCTTTTGTCTCCGTGCCCAGCTATCGCTGTGTTACACAAACAAACAGTGACTGGCGACGGAGAAGACACCGATCATGAGGAATGGAGATCTTTGACAGGATCTTGGATTCTGTAGCTGATCAAGACAAAGGGGTTCTCAGCTGCATATAAGCTCTTAACGCTTCACTTCACATACCGATATCGCAATGCCGCGTGACGTTGGAAACGGGGCCCCTTGATTTGGGGCTCTGCGGAATGAACAAACCCGGACCAGCTCGCCCAATTTAGCTTACTAGGAGTGCAATAGGGGAAATAAGTCACAGCGGCACTGTATCACGATAGCCGTGGGCTTTGACTCGTCAGAATTATATTGTCTGGTCATTGGGCTGCTTACGAGAAAGGGATAAGTGGATATTATCACTTTAACTCTCCTCACCCATGGGAGCTCCATCGGCCCGACACAATCCGTAGTATTGGGAGATCGTCAGGAATCTCATTCCAGTTCCTGGTCATAGGCTTTATGCCAGCCGAGAGGGTAAAACATGATTCAGATGATCAGTTTGTTCGCCTTGATCTGAGTCGTTAGACAAACCTTGGCCAACACTTTGTTCTGCATCAGCAGCTGTTCAAATTTGACAAGGCGTGCATAATAACTTGGTAATTCGGATGATAGCTGCAGAGAGATAATGGCAATCGAATGAAAGGAGACGGTCTTAGTTACAAGATGCAGGAAAATGATGTGAAAGGCCCTTTCACGACATCGTCGCGATGTCACGTGAATCAAACTCTGGATCCCACTTTGGCAGGAATTAGAGATACTCTGGTGTTATCCTGTAGGGCTGATTACCTCTTGTTTTAGGGGGTTTCAGCGAGCACCCATAATCTTTTCTGTTAGCACACAAGTACCCCCACCAAACGGAAATTTCTCCAAGATCCCCTCACCAGAACACAAAGCTCACCACAAGACCACTAACGGCGACCTATTCAGCCTCTCTATTCCATTTCTTTTGTTCCCTTCTCTTTATCTTGTTATATAAACTCCAAGATGGTCTATTACTTCACCTCCAATGTGGTCGATCCTCCAGGTTTCATCTATGTCGGCAAGGACAAGTTTGAGAGTATGCTTATGCCCAATGACAATCACAACGCGCTGTTCTGTTCCCCACCGGCTGAGACTTGATGCTAGATGAGGACCTGATCAAGTTCGGCTGGGAAGAGGACATCTGGTAGGGCTCTCCATTAAATGAGTGGGCTTGTGCTAAGTAACACATAGGGTGAGATGACCAGCCAAATCTCAATGAGAATAGAGCAAACTGACAATGCTGGGGTTGTGTAGTTCCATGCGGATAAACTCTCCAGTGCACATATCTATCTGCGCATGAAGGAAGGCCAGACATGGGACGCCCTCCCTGAAGATCTCGTCATGGACCTTGCCCAGTTGACAAAGGCCAATTCCATCGAGGGTATCTATCCTCCCGTTTAATCTCCTCTCCCGGCATATCTGACATCCCACCCAAGGCAACAAGAAGGACAACGTCACAGTCATATACACACCATGGTCCAACCTCAAGAAAGACGGCAGCATGGAGGTCGGCCAAGTCGGCTTCAAGGACCCCCGCAAAGTAAAGCGCGTCCTGGTTCCCCAGCGCGAGAACCCCATCGTCAACCGTCTCAACAAGACAAAGGTTGAGAAGAAGCCAGACTTTAAGCAGGAGAGAGATGATCGTCTCAAGGAGCTGCGGCGTCGTGACCAGGCAGCCTTCCAAGCCAGGGTAAGCAAGCCCCCATGGATATTGAAGCGAGATTTGTTAATGTTGTTGTAGAAGAAGGAGGAGGCTCGACAGGCTCAGGAGTGGAAGGAGAAGAAATGGCAGAAGGACCATGCCTACGATGATATCTTCACAGAGGATAACATGGCTGCTTCGAGTAACCAGGACCGCGATGAGAACTGGGAGGACGACTTTATGTAAAGGGAGAGAGACAACACCAGGGCAGCATGATATAATGCATATTCTTGCAATTTTATGCAACTATGGATATCCAATTTTGGACTACTTGTCTTCATTCTCGTCATATTCCAACGCTAACAGGGTATTTTTTAGACCAACTTTCCTTCCGAACAAAGAAAAAGAACCTACGACTACTGTCGTTGTCAACCGCTAACTCCTATCCCAAAACTACCACTCATACTCATTTCTTCGAATCGGTTCGAGATGCCACTCAGGTCACTTGATGTATCAAGACGGATGGGGCTTGAGGAGCTCCGATCGCTTACACCGCTGCAGTTCGAGACGGGTGACTTCCTCATGCTGGGAGTGTCTCTGACTGGATCTGGGGACGTGACTAGCTGAGGGGGCAAATCTTCCTCCTCTTCAACCAAGTCCGATAGATCATCGTCGTCATGAAACTCGAGATTAGATACCTCTTGCTTCTTAGAGGCACCGCGAGTCTCTGACCTGTTGAGATTCACCACGGCCTGTCCTCCCGGAAGCTTTACTTCGTGAGCCTCCAATGTCTCTGCGATATCCCAGAGGAGGACGTCCATGGGGCAGATGTACGCAACACGCTTGCGCTGACTCCAGGCTAGGACATGCCCGCAAAGCTGGCCCTCGTCACGGCTCACGATCCAAGCACCGCTGTCGCCAGGGATACCTAGAGGGACGTTCTTGTTCTGAGGCCCCTCTTCTGGTGCGTCGGCGCTTGTGACTTGGTAGGCGTGGCTTGGTGAAACGCGACCGTAGATCTTAACGCTTGTCAGAGCGGGGAGGATCTTGCCAGTCTGCAAGCCGCTCGTTCGAGCCATGCATTGCACCTCCATGTTTGGCAAGGAGTCTGAAGGGGCGACGATCGTTGGTCGCAACATAGGCGATCCAGCTGTCTGCTTTCCCTCAGGCTTTGGTGCAAGCGACTTGCCATCAATGCGAGGAATGGTGTTGTCAATGGGTAGTCTATCGTGAGCGAATTCGAAGAGAGCCCAGTCGACCTCATGCACGAGCCCAAGGGCCTGCTTCCTGCGGATACCACTTGAAGCATACACCTCCCCAACACTGTATGTGTCAAGGTGATCCTCGTCTTGAGTTTCTGGGTCAGGGTAGAACCCTTCTTCAACATCATCGAGAGCCGGCTGTGTGACGATGTAGCCATCACCACATCCTGGTTCAATGCCAGGGATATCTCCAGGCTCATTATACTCCTCATCTTCATCCTCGTCCTCATCGTCTTCATAATCACTGGTGATATCAGAATCTGAATAGGCTTCTGATTCAGTATCAGACAGCTCATAGCCAAACTCATCATCGACCGTGCTGTCGTCACCAGATTGCGCGTACCAGTCCATATCAGGCAGGGCACTGCACCGAAGAGTATCACTAGGCCCAAAGTCACGGTCTGGATCATCGAGCATGTGGTGAACTGTCATTCCGTAAGGCTTGCCGTCAACCATGACGAGGCCTCCGAGGCTGACGGGGGGTAGATGTCGATCACCAATCCATGCCCCAATACTGGCGCCATTGCCTGGACGCTCTTGATACTCTGGGTTGATAGCCTCAACATCGTCCGATTCCAATCCAGTGCCCTTCGCACTCCTTCGAGCCATGGATCTCAGGACGGAGTTTGGCTGTCGGTGAGATCGTAGAACATGTCCACGGCAAACCTTGAGCCCGAAGCCGTTGCTTCCATCGAAGAGATCACCGAGCCTCTTCTTAAGAATAGCTCGAACTTTTCCAACAGATGTACACACAACAAGTACTGTGGGCTGAGTCTTCTGAGGGCTTGGGCCTACTGACTCGAGAGAAATCTCGACCGATTCGGGGTGCTTGCGGTAAAAGTGACGAAGAGCGTGGTTGATCTGGGGCATTAGGATCTTGTTCCACTTCTCCACGACTTCTGGCGCTAGCGGTACATGGGGATATAAACGCATCTTTGTTTCTAACTGCTTGTCAAGGGCATCTGAGAACAAGTTAGTATTGAGGTAAGCATATAAATGAGAACAATGCGACATACCATCCTGGTCAGCGACTGCCTCATACTTGGGAGCACTAGTTTCTGTTCCCAAGTTAGGCGCTGATGCTGCCATTGGCTTCTCGCTTGCAGCTTTCAGTGATGGCTTTAAGTCTTTGACAACCTTTACGTCCTTGTTCGTCTTTATTGGGGCTATATCGACAGCAGGCGCTTGTGTCTCGGACGGGTTGAGCTCTTGATCGAGCCTCTCCTCTAGGCCACTGACACCGTCCAAGATACAGCAGGCTTCCAAGAAGCGACTGCATCGTACCTGAACCGACGACAGCAACGATTCGCCAGAAGATCGCCCAGCAAGCTCGTCATCGACAGCTGTCCAACAAACCTGAACTGCCTTCATGTACAAGCTGCCGCATCGAACAGCAAGCTCTTCCAGGGCCGACTCAGGGATAGAAGTGGATGCCTCGGGGACAATATCCTCAAGTGTCTTCCACAAGCCAACTGATAGTAACAGAGTGGCTAAGGAATACAGATCGAGAACTCTCTGGTCAGGATTGCTGACAAGATGTGAAGATTGGAGATTACGTGGGTCAAGCGGATGCCGGGACAGAATTGGTGATGTTGAGGGGGTATCTTCGGGAAAGAGATCGAAAGAAGAAAGTAGAGGACGTCGAATGTCGACTTCGCCAATAGTCGCACCCGGTGGTGAGGTGACTGCATCGCAGAACGAGACTGTGGTCGGAGCAATGTTTCCATGGGTGATGCCGCGAGCATGTAGGTCGAAAACAGTATTCATGAGATTATGAGCAAGTCTGAACTTGGCTTCAAGCTTAGGCTCTGATCCTGGAACTGAGAGAAGATCGTTCAAAGTCGGAAGGTTATACAATGGGTTCTTTGTGAGACGCTCGAATGAGACGGCATTAAATGAGGGAGGAAATCGATAGACAAGGCCTAGTCTTGAGTTCTCCAGGTCTTCGAAGTATCCAAGAAGACGAGGTAGTCCAGTCCATGTACCAGGCGATCGCTGAGAATCTTGCTGCAGGCCGGCGGATAGCTTCTCGAAGCGAGCCATGGGAGGCATGATACCCGTCACGGCATAAATCGAGTCAAAGGTTGCATATTCCAGAAGCAGTGGTGCCCATGGTTGGCGAGTCGTTCCCTGTGTGAGTTCTGAATAAGCAGTCTTGCTCATAAACACCACTTCTCGGGGAGCAGAAGCCTCATCACCCTGCTTAGGTCGCAGATGCGTTAGAGTCTGAGGGTTGATTTGCTGGGGCGTTTGCATGCGACTTGACTCGAATGGTCTGTACTCCTCTGTAGACGACATGGACTTGAACGGCGTTTTGGATGATCGTCTTGCAAATCCACCAGCCGCTGCTCGTGTCCGCGACAGATCGTAGAGTGTATCAATCGAAGCAGTAAGGTCATTAACCAAATCCTCAAAATGGTTCTTATCCCATTGGACCAACGGCGGCTTCGTATCTTTTGACGTAGCAGGTGCTGATATCATGCGCTTTGAACTTAACCAAAGAGGTTCAGCTTCTGCTAGGATATCCTTGATGGTGGACATGATACTTCCAACGACCTCACTCAACCCAGCTTTTGATAGAGACTCATCGATCTCGACAGACTGAGTAGGATCAGACCACTCTAGACCCCAACTGACTAAGCGATCCTTTTGAATGCGGAGTTTTCGATGTAGAGCCTTGATTTCTGGATCTTCCTCATTTTGAATTGGTTCTTTGACAAAGTCGGTTGACTTCTTAGTGTCGTTGTACAGTCTGCTGAGGCGTTTCTGAAAGGGCAGCTGAAAGCCACCCAGCGGTAAAAACGACTCCATTGTAAATAATGTTCTGTGAATATGTTTGAGATGAGCCCTAGAATGGGAAGTAAAGCCTGTTTATGATGACAATAGTCGCCAAGTCTGAAGGTGATGTCTTGATCGTGATGCTTGATGGCGATCTGAAGCGGGGCTCTTGGTACAGGTCTTGGAGGTGGTGTAATTAGTGAGGCTCAGCCATTGGCGGCGGTCTTGGCCAGTAAATAAGTCAAGTTAAAAGTCACATGTACTCAGTGAGTGAGAAGAGAAAATAATGTCTTGCGAGAGAATGTAGGCCAGAACCAAATAATTTCATTTTGTTGAGAAGAAAGATGCTGTTTATTTCGTTGCCTGCACAAAGCGGATCTTGCGGCGCGGCCTATTTGCGGTCATTCTCCAAGGGTCTCATAATCGGAAATGCTGCTGCCTGAAGGATCAGCAAGTGCCCTATTGGTTGGTTGTCTATCGGACTCTGATAATCCGTCCCGAGATGAGATCTAATCATGTGATCTCCATTGAAAGAATGCGGCTGCCTATCAACCCTTGCTACTCACTCACATACTAATCTTCGAGTATCACAAGCTTTATCTATCCGATCCAGTCTTTGACGTTTCCATCTCACCACGTGGCTTACGCCATGACATGAGGTCTAGAGCCCCTCAGAATGATAAGTTGATGGTCGGTCTTGTTTGACATGCCCAGCCATACGACGTAGTTCTCGTTGGTTGGGCATGCATCGATGTCTTATACATACGGCAACTTGCATGATACAGATAATAATTCTTATCATTTCGTTTCAAAAGACTTCAGTTCAAGCCTTTACATGAGATAGCGACCAATTGACCCACAATACTCTACCATCAGAAGTGACCTTCGAGACTTGTACAAGTGAGGAGAAGACTCCTGAGTACCTACGTACTACGCAAACGTAGGCTTCAGTCTCCGAGACAGCCATCATTACGCACTCAAATTCGAATGTTATCAAGGTTCATGAAGGCTAGCCCACTTCACAAACTGCCGACTTGCACTAGACACATACATGCTTTGGTGAATCTGTCATTGGCGCCAACATTGCTACACAACGACAATCCCGAGGGTATCCCTCAAAGATGGTCACCTAGACAAAACCATTTTGCTCCATGTCGTTCTAGATCACGATCATTCTTTGGTTGAAGTAGGTAGTCACTCCGGCTTTGACTTACGTCAGTGACCCTCCTCGGCAAACTCGCACACAGTTGACCATCTCCCACTTGCTGATGCCCAAGCATTCGTCATTGATTTCGGGAGTATACACATTCATCATCTCAGATAGGCATAAGATGATAGCGTGCGAGATTCTGCATCCATGTAGACGCCTGGTGACATCCTTATGTGGATATTGCCGCTGTACGGAGTACAGTGTCTCTTCCCCAGCACCCATCATATGTATATGAGAGTCTGGGAATCAGATTTCAGGCTCCAGTGATGCTTTCAAGCTTCTTTTCTCATCGCCGGAGGTTACTGATTCCGTCGTTGGCTGTGATGGTGCCTGATGTAGAGGTTTCGGAGTTGACAGCTCAATGCCGCCCCCTCACATTCAGCTTGTTAACAGCCAGCCCGGCATTGTACACATCTAGTCAACAGCATTCAAAACCATTGAACTTCTTTATTATTTCACTGTCCAAGTACAGTACATAAAGACAACAATGCTTAAGTCAAATCACTAGTATGGTCTAAAATTGTAAACTGAATTCATTCTTTGCGCTGTCTATATGCGGCTAGGTCTATGTTCTATTCTATCCTTAATTATCCAGATAATAACCAATACCCATTTACCCATGACCGTTCCCAAACCGTATTACCTCTTTGATGCTTTTGTACAAGAAACTGAAACAAAATTACTCATGATGCCTTCGCAAGCATAGAAACAACTCTTACTTTTCATAACGAATTGTAAACACAGGCGAATACGCCTCATCCCAATCCTCCTTCTTCTTCTCATCACCAAAGATTCTTAACGCTCTGTATCTCACAACATACTGTCCGGCAGGGGCGAAAGTGCCGTCCGCAAGTTCACCGGTGAAAGCTTGCGAGTTAACACCCATTGCGTTCCACAGCAGGGGAAAGTCAACTGGTTCGCCGATAACGCGCGGCTTTTTGGACGAGGTTGGTTTCTCGGTTGTTACCGGCATGACCTCAGCGTGAAGCTTTGCTGAGCCTAGAGCGAGGAACCATGTGAGACCGGGTAGTGTGTCGGTGAGGTTGTTTGCTGTGCCGGGCTTGGGAAGCGTCCACGTTGTGTTGTCCGCTATGGGGAAGCGGTTCTCGTCGGTTGAGTTTGCGATCCATGTATCTTTCGGTCCAAGAACCACCGAGTCGTGAAGAGATCCCGTCAAGCCTTGGTAGGGAAGTGAAAGAGATGTTCCGTCAGTGCCGTTGATAGTTACATAACCCGACCAAACAGGCAAACGCGTTGCGTTCAGGCCCTTGGGAGGCGTAGCCAGAACCTCAATGACGATACTTTCACCAGCATCGATGGTGACCTTTGACTCGCTGAACTTGAGACTAGCATGCTCTTTAGCGAAGTCATTAGGAAATTCATCCGGATAAATGTAATTCTCAACAAGCGTAAACATCGTAACAGCTGGGACGTGAGAGATCTGCAAATCGATCTGCTTCTTGCCCGTATTCTTAACCGTAAAGTTCAGCGACTCAGGGAAATGATCCGTGTCGTTGAACGAAAGACTCGATCGCGATAAGAGAACTTTTGCGTGGGCAGCATCGTGAGCCTGCACGATACCGCCGCCTTGCTGCGGAACAGGCGCGAGGAAGTCATAAAATATTTTTCCGTCGTTGAATACTTGCGGGTTTGCACTCGCTGAAAGGAGGTTCTCGATCAGTGCTGGATCGCGTGTGCCTCTGGCTTCTGCGATGAGGGCGACGATGCCAGCGACGAGGGGTGAAGCCATAGATGTACCTGATAACACAGCGTAGCTTCCCATGCTTCGGGGGTAGGTCGATAAGATTTTACCGCCTGGGGCTCCGAATTGAGGCTTAACATCCATTTCCCATGTTGGGCCCCAGGAGGAAAAGGTACTCGCTGCACCGGCTGTGACGTTGTTGTGCTTCTGTTCAAGAATAACGTTGCCGTCACTTCCGTCCGACATGCTCAGAGTGATCTTCTTCTTTGCTTTCAGGGAAGCGATCCAGTCTGCGCCCTGCTCAGGAGATACAATGCTTGCTGCTTTGATGCCCGCGACGGAAGAGACGTCGAAAGGAGCGAGATCTTCCTTGTTGCTGTAGAACATGATGTACTTTGCACCAGCCTTGACTGCGTTGGCGGCTTTCGCATCGAAAGTACACGAACCTCGTCGGAGAAGAACGATATACTTGCTGAGATCAGGGGTGTTCTTGGGCCACTCATCACAACCGTCATCAGCGACAGAAGTGTCGTAGCTGAGTGCCCAGAGCGGTAGCTTTACGCCCTTCCAGGCACTCGGCTTACCACTCAAATGTCCAAACTCATGCTCAGGCCCTCCATCGATGCTGTATTTCGACGCATTCAGGAGCGCAAGAGACTTAGTGTTGTCGAACGACCCAACAGCAGTAACTTTCTTCCCATTCGCAGCCGTACTCGCATAAAACATTCCCATAGCCCCTGCATTGCCCGCTGCAAGAACACAAGGAACGCCCTGCTCGACGATTCTCGAAACAGCCACCGCCCACGGTTCCTCAGACCAGCCTGACGGACCACCGATGGAAGCTGAGATGATATCTGCACCGTCTTCAAACGCCTGGTTGAACGCGGCGATGAGGACGTCGTTCCCAGCTTCGCCGTTACAGCCGAACGCGCGGTAGGCTCCTATTTGCACACCGGGGGCGGCGCCGGTGAAGCCCATTGTGTTCTTTTGGGCGGCGAGAATACCGGCGACGTGGGTGCCGTGGCCGGCGCAGTCCATGGGGTCGTTGTCGGGTTTGGCGTGGTTGAGGCCGTCGTATGCATCGCCTACGAGATCAGTCCCGAAGGAGACGAGGCAGTCTTTGCCGAAGCAGCCTCCCAGGGCTGGATGTTTGTAGTCGACCTGTATGGATGTTAGTTCTGGGTATTAGGAGGAGTGAAGATGACTTACACCGCTGTCAACGAGGGCAACTTTGAGACCCTTGCCCGTGATACCCTCTACCCTCAACTTATCGATCTGCGTCATGACATGCGGCGAGAACGTATCATTCACAGTGCCCCTCTCCTCAAAGCCTCGTTTTTGAATAGACTTGTACTCCATTCCCGGTGTACCTGTCCAGTGGACCTCTGGCTTGGGGATGCTGAATGTCTGAACAGGCCATTTTTGCTTGATGCCCGGCAACAAGGCCATCTCGGAAGCTAGATCTTCAGCATTGTCGATGTCGGTGAATTGGATCGAAGCTCCCTTGAATAGCTTGTAGTTGTACTGCATACGAGTCTTGCCTCGAGCCGAAGCCTTGGCGAAGAAGTCGGCGCAGTCCTAGTTAAGCTCCGTTAGTTATGAAAAGAATATAAGAGATGAGAGTGTACGAACATGATTCTCTTCAAATTCAAAGATATAAGCACCCGGTAACCGACTATGACCCTTCCCAACAGCAATCTTATCAAAGTCCACTGCGCTAACCACCGCAGCGCATAGCGCAGTAACTATACTGAATCGCACCATGATAGAAATAAATACCCCGAATCACGTTTCTCCGCAATCACGAAGAAAATCACCAAGATACGAGAAAGGAAAAGGAAAGGGAACAGAAGAAAGGCAGGATTTAAACGAGATAAAACCTGATCCCAACGTTTCCGCCTTGGAAATAGGTTGGCTGGGGATCCTATATACGATCATCATAGCCCCATTATTGACCACAAGCTGTGGGTAGATCCCCCATCATGGAAAGGAAAGGGAAGAAAGTGGGTTTCTGTGGGATAGTGGACTTTACGAGATTTCAGGCCATGAGAAAATAATCCTACGAATAACAAGAGAGGATATATTTGAAACCAATGTGTTGGATATTCTGTACCAGTGGACTAAATGGTTAGTTGCAGCAAGTAAAAGAGTCGGTATCACTTCATAGCTGAGGAATCTGCAGGCGGAGGTTGGGTTGGGTTGGGATGGGTTGTCAACATGAGATCGACAGGCACTGCACGGATGATGAAACTGGGTTCCCATGTCGCTAAACATAGAGTCATCTATGATAGAGCCGCATGAGACGATTGCGCGTACATGCAGTCGAGACAAATCAAGACAAAATTCATGGTTGAAAATGGTCTAGTTGTATGCAAGTTTGCGGTGATAGCTCAGTAACAAGTCAACCACCAACCTTCAATTTAGCCCGTTGAGACCTCAAAGCGAATACTACTATGTAACTTCCGTCACTTGAAATTCAATCAATATCGTCATTCGATCCTCTTGATCCTCCTTGCACATCTTAATCTGCCCCACGATCGTCAGGAGAAACAAATGCTACCTTACCATGGCCTTGCTCCATTGACATTTGTTTCTAGGATCAGATAACACTATCCACGGAATCCATCCCGCTATGCAAGACTTATGCAGCACTTCCCGTGTCGTACCAAGCTGAACCTCGTATTTGCGGTACATAAAAAGAAACGCGCACTAGTCTTTGCTTGGATACACGTAGCCAATTGGGCCCACGACACCTTGTGCGTGCATGCATGCATATGCAGGGCGGGAGAAGTTTCTAAAATAAAATAAAATAAAT
>JABSTL010001290.1:0-11402 GCA_013759095.1 Fusarium sp. NRRL 29148 | reverse complement strand
TTTTTTTTTTTTTTTTTTGTTATCCTTCGCAACTTCGATGTTCTGTTTGGCAGGTGTTCTGCTGACGAACATGCCGTTCAGCATCCTTTGTCCGACATCCACTAAAGTTTACAAGTGGCATTGGGATTCCAAGGTGCGGAATATACCGACATCAAAACGCCATGGCCTGAGTCAGCTGCCTTCCCATGAACACGGTATACACTACGTCCACCCAGATGAATATGACCCGGTTTTCAAGGGAGTTGGGGAGAACTTTGACGCTGCTCAGATCCTCCCCAGTATGCGACTGGCTTGACTCCTACGGAAATATCGATTTCAATCAGCTTGAGGAGTCCATCAAGGCGACTGGGCTCGTCTGTTTTGTAAAGGCCGAGGAGGCGACATTGGCATACGTCACTGAGCTTTTGGACCAGGGTTAATCGCAAGTAGCAACCAATATAACGGAGGAGGACGAGATGTCTGACGCTCGCTTCGCCGAGATCCGGGCGGCGCCTGGTAATCCTTTCCAAGGAAAGAAACTTTGCCCAGTTTCCCCATATGAATACGTTCGGAAAATCGAGGAAGCAGCCGCTCACGACAACAGCCTAGATCAATACCTACGCAAAGCTAGAAAGGCTAACATCGACCCGCGTCAGCCAGGTCTTGAGTGGCTTCAGAAACTCGCCATCACGGACTTTGCAAATGTAGCGGATATCTACGCCCGTCGTTGCCACATGGACGTTGATCAAGTTGAGCGTCTCGATCTGGTCGCCAATGACAAAGACGTCTTTTATGTTGGAACATGGCCTCGGGAGCTGCGCTACGAAGAAATTGACGGCAAGGCTCACAAGGCGCTCATTTCTCTCGAGACCTCAGCCCTTGGAGCCGGCAAATCTCTTCCTAAGCTGATTCTCCCTGTTGGGGCGTTGGTGAATGTTGAGCGGGGCCGCAAGGAAACTGGCTATTTCATCGTCATCGATGCTGTTGCGCCTGGACATCCTGTCTGGCTGATCTATGATCGCGATCAAGATGATGAATTGGGTGAGGAACGACTTATCGTCGATCCGGCTGGTGCCCCCTTGGTCTTTGAAGGCATTGGGCACAATTGTTGACGCCGCCCAGATCTTCCTGAGCGTTCAAGACTGGATCAAGTCCTGTGGAAGTTTCGACTTCGCCCAGATCGAGGAGTCTATCAAGGCGACTCGTATAAGTGGTGCTGTGGAGGCCAAGGAAATTTTCTTGTCGGAGGCTCAAGAGCTTTTGCACCAGTAAATCACCTCCTTGGACGACCAGTTTGGACATCGGACTGTGACGGGCCACCGGGTTAATAAATCCGGGACATGGGAATTCCTTTGGACGCAGACACAATCTTTTGAGTGACATCGAGGTCTACTGTGGGTGGGATCAGAAGGGTTTAGCACGGTATCAACAACATCGTATGATAGATTCATAGTCGTGCATAATGTTATTCGCCCTTAATCTCATGTGTATTACAATGACCTGATGTGATCAATCTTAACAAAGTGACAATGCCTTGTCAGCAGAATCTGTGAAAGACTACCCTGTTACCAACATAACTCAACCAAATAAGCGCCTGTTCCGTCCATGCTACACCAAGTTTCCGACTTGTTGCCCTCATCACTCAAACTGGACTGGCTCGACTCGATCAATGTTTCTCTTGGTAAAGGGTTCACAGATCACATAAACCTTCTTCTTCGCCACTCTCAGTCCCTCTCCATTGTAAGCAACCTTGCGCGCATAAACATTCAACTCTCGATGGGAGATGACTCCAGAGGGAGGCCTTAGATGTACCATCATGACATTCGGGCATTTCAGGCCATGTTCGCGCAACAGCTTCGCACGAGCGATCGCATCAGCACGATCTTGGTATCCCGGTATGAATGGTGCACGGGAGCCTGGGTGATCAAAGATCTCCTCTAGACCTTCTCGAACGTCCTCAAGAAGGTCTTGGTATATTGCTCCAGGCATGTCGATCTTGTCGGAGATTTGGAAGTACTTGGGTGTAGCTCGACGGGGCGTGACGCTCTGTCTGTGCATCTCGACGTCAGCGGTTGCGACCCAGCACGGTGTTCCGATCTCCAAGTCCCATGCCATGATTGATTCTAGAGGTGTCTTGAGCTGAGAGGTTATATAATTAGGTTGGTGATGAATATGGATAAGTGTCAGATGAGAAGTTTCTTAATTGCAGTGACAAAACTGGAGAGATTCTGTTCAAGAGGTAATATGCAGGATTGAGTTTATGTGGTGACGTGCAGAGAATAAAAGAAATCGAGTTCCCGAGAGATTGCCGGGCATCACTCGATACTTATGCGCAATTACAAGCTGTTACGTCGAATTATGGAGCCACCTACGCACCTCGCTCTCCATCGATTCCGTAGACTTTTGGCTAATACAAGAAGAGCACTAGATCACACGATCAATGCAGGTTTACGTTTTGGCTTACTAAAGTCCTGCGATTGTCACCCAACATTATCCGGAGGATGCCGGGTTCGTGAACAGAGGGTGAAGTCGAGGAGGAATGTGACCCAAAATCTAGCAAACGTTGTACGGGCCGTGAATTGAGTTTACTTGGTTTGTTTGGCTTTCGTGATAGCACGATGACGGTTTACTTTCAATAACTCGAGTCTCGCCAATTTTGATCATCATGTAGAGGAATGTGTAATTTACATCGCGGTTGACAGCTCTGGTCGGGGGCTTACCCCAGAGTAACGGCTATAACGGGAAATGCGAATAGCTGTCAGCCGAGTGCTCATATCAGGAGACGAACGCGGAGAACTGCGGGGTATCTCAACACCACTGCCCCAAGATTGAGTCTGGAAGAGCCCATAGAACAAGTTGGTTGGCACGTGGAGTGTCATATCATATTTGTTACCGTGGCCAGCTTTCTCCTAATCCGGCGATTGCCAGCTGACCTGTGGTGTAGCCTTTGTGAAGCGAGTAAGCTCCTTCTTACCTTCTTCGAAACCCATTCAGTCAGAACTTAGCTCTAAGTTCTATCTGCCGGAATCAGCTCTTAGCCGCAAGTCTCAAAGGGCCTCAGAGCCGACATGGAAACGTCAGGAGATGGCCTTTGCATTTCGTGGGATGTCGGCTGAAACTCCTCGACATTTAGTTGAGTCAAAAGGTATAGCCATGCGAGTAATCCAGTCTGGAGAAAACCCCATTGGTGACGCGAGATGCCCTCAGTCTATCAGATTCAGCTAACTTGCCCAAAACCAATCTCCGCTTCACCAGTAGCAGATTTCCCAGCGCAAGGCGACAATCAGGTGGAGAGCGCTCCAAACTTTAACAGCGAAGACTTTTCGTTTATCTCAAGCCGTTCAGGTCTCACAGATAGTCACTTCAGCGATTCCATTGCCTACTTTGTCCAATAACTTGATTTACAAAAGCGACCTCAGAGTTACTGATCGCTCAAGGACATCGTCAAGGACGCTTGAACCAGAGCGCATGCTCAAGATCATCAACAACATGGGCAGCACGGGTCAGAAGGAAAGGCCCATCCTTCACATGGTCAAGGTCGCCGATTCCTACCACGATGTTATCGAGAGAGTCTGTTGCACAAGGTGGGCGGTGCAGCTTTGCAAGGACATCAGACTCCCAGAATGGATGACAGGCGCCATTCGCGAGATCTGCGTCTTTGAGCTGATCAAGCAACCTGGCACCAGGAATTCAACCGCTACGTGTGGGTAGTTGCACATGACCTGAAAGGCCGTGACTTTGAGTATCATGATCCTAAATAGTGTCAACTTGGCCACGTTTTCTCAATCGTGGCGAAGCTGGTGCTTCACCATCCTGGGGATAAGGAGTTCTGGGTCGAGAGCATGCCTATACTCGTTGAACTTTGTTTTCACTTCAATGACGCATTCGATGTGTCAGATTTTCTTGGACACCGGCTGTGCCTGACACCCAAGGAGATGAGAAAGTCGTTTCTCTCGATATTCAGGGGGATTCAAAGCGCGAGTGCAGCGCTTGATGATGAATGAACAGGCCTCTGAGCAACGAGAGATGCTGCAACGTGGTTATGAAGCCAGAGCTGCATATCAAGAGACAGCCGCTCACCGTGGTGAGAAGCGCAAGGCTGGCGATGATGGTGGGGATGGCGTGAAGAAGCAGAAGACAGGCGCTGCTTAGATTGGCTCAGTGAAGCAAGCTCGAGGCGATTTTGGATGGGACAGATGAGATTGAGACAGACATCAATGCGCGATTTCGAATGGGGACTTAACAATAGCCCTCAGTGTGAAACTCAGAAAATAACAGTAACTGATTTTAGATGAATAAAGTAAGGAAATATTGGTATGTTGCTGTCTTCCTGATGAGTGAAGTTGAGCTGGTCCATTGAGCGTGTTGTGAGTGAGAATCTGTTCCAGTGGACGGTAGTGCTGATCCGCTGAACATAGCCGCTGTGCCGTCATTGTCGGATGTGAACATGCACAAGATGCACATGCGATTGGTTTATCACTTATACCGAATACCACCTCGTCAAACCTTCGGATACTACGTCCCAACAGCCTTTCTGAAAAATAACTGATATCAATTCTTTAAGTAAAATAGAGGATCAGGCATTTATACAATTCCCCATTTCTCAACCTCAAGCCAAGACCCGGAATCTCAAGCCGGCCCGCACTAACAATTTCCCCAAGTCCGAACATCCGCGTCTTTCCGCCCTCTCTCACCTCTGCACATCCGGCTTCCGCACGCACGCTTCACCGAAAAACCCTTTGATAGCAGCATGCAACCCTCAGAACCAGAGCGCTACATCCGCAGCCGTATCGCCAACGCCTGCGACGGGTGCAAATCCCGCAAAGTCAAGTGCGACGGCAAATTACCATGTAGCTACTGCACGCGTCGCCAGAAGCCGCACGACTGCCACTATTCTCCCCAGCGGCGCCGTAAAGCGCATTCTGTGCGATCGCCGCAGACTTCGGAGAGGGCGCAGTCGACGAGACATACTACGCCTTCTACACCTGCTGCTGAACCTGTGAGGGAGATTGAGAGAGATGGTGGGGGACAGATTGATGCGGAGGATGAGACGGAGGTTCCGAGGGAGGCGAGGTTGGTGTGTGATGCGCAGGGAAAGTTGATATTCGTCGGCGATTGTGCGCCTCTTTCGTTCTTTCAAAGCGTAAGACAACTCGTTACCACAAGAGTTGGACAGAATGCTTTTGCGCCGCAGTCAAGTCGATACTCAGTCCTTGAAAATGCAACGGCGCACCAGTCGAGACGAATACCGGGTGATAACCGCATACCAATTGTCCACCCAGATGACGTCCCCCTCGCAGTATCGAATTACTTATCCATTGCTACCGGTCTCGTGGACCTCTTCGACAATCGACGCCTTCAAGATGATCTCATCCTCTGGGCGAACATGGACCAGAAGCAAGACGACGCCACAACCATAGTCAACTTCCTCGTCCTCGCCATCGGCATGAAGATCAATTATGAGGAGCGATCGCAGGATTACTTTGAGTATGCGCGCGATAAAGCATATTCTAATCTCACCGGCAATCTCAGCGTTTCAACAGTCCAGATGTTTACGCTAATTACACTCTACATGCTGTGTGCATGCCAGATCAACGGGGCGTTCCTCTTCTTCGGAACGGCTGTGCGCGCAGCTTACTCAATTGGAATCCACAGAACAGAAGTCAACGCGCGGTTTGGACCTGATATTCACAGACAGCGCGATCGGCTTTGGAAGAGTATACGCGTCGTTGATCTATTTCTGAGTTCGTCGATGGGCAGACCGCCTGCTACGTCGGATGTAGACTGTACAGTTCCATATCAAAGTCCTGATGAGAACGTTGAAGAACCAGTGGATCTGCTTAATGCATCTGTGCAGATATTCTTGGTGCTCGAGGGTGTAGTAACAGAGATTTACTCACGACGAAAAGTCTCGCTGCAACTTACGGAGGGGATATCACTTCAGCTACGAGATTGGTCTTCGCGGTGGTTGAAACAGCTTAAGGATATAGTGGCCAACCCCGAGGCTCAGGATAGAGCGCAGGCGAGTGGTGCTTGTCAGATATTGGCGACGTATTATTACGCCGTCATGCTGGTGTCAAGACCTTTTCTCATGTATGAGCTTTGTCGGAGGTTATCGGATGGTTCGGTTAATTCGAATGGGAGGTCTGCTTTGACGAGTGGAAAGTCGAAACTGGCTGATGCTTGTATTGACGCGGCGAGTTTGATGGTTGATCCGATATTGGATCTCATTCAGAAGGGGATTCTTGTTGGGCATGTTCCCATTCTTGTGTAAGTCTCCATCAACAGACATTACGGTTATTGGTTCTAACTACGGCAGATCATGGCTATTTGCTAGCTCTCTTGTCTTAGGCGTCGGCCTCCTCGGTGGTTTCGGGCGCGTTCTAGAGAAGTACACCCGCATGGCCATCCACGCTTTGGATCACTGCTCCAAACACGACACCCACGCAGGCCAATACTCACTCATCGCTCAATCCCTTCTAACCGCGGCTCTCGAGTACCTCGAAAAGCGCGAGCTTGCCGAACGGCAACGACGCACTGAGAACTCAAGCCAACTCTTCGGTCTCATACCATCCGATACAATGGACTCATCACCGGCCTTCACAGGCCAGTCGATAACTACGCCATCCTCTAGAGGTCGCGAATCACTAGACAGGACGTTCCTCCAGCACAACGGGTTACAAAATGTCGGATCACCGCTATTCGGGGACTTGGACTCAGCGTTCTTGGGGTTGAGCGAGAGTATGATGCAGACGCCCGATCCGAGCTACTGGGGCGGACCGCAGGGAAACGAAGCTGATTCGGGGTCGGCTTTGAACTTGTTTGCGCTGTTGGATGCAGGCGGTGGTATTGACTTGACGCATCATCTGTGACGAATCGGTTGGTGCGGAAGTTCGGAGGTGTCAGATAGGCGGATATGTTCCTGATATCAGATCCGATGAGGATTGCGCGTCGTGGTGTAAGATAAGATGATGGCCGGTCCTCGGTTATGAAGTGCCATGTCTAGCCGAGTGAGACGATGATATGCGGGTTGTGATGTGATAGATCATATGGCGCAATGCCTGAAAAAGTCGTCATTATGCGAGTCTGAGGATATAGAATTGTTCAGTGTGGACCAAGAGCGTTCAACGGAGTTGGAAAGGATTCAACGGATGAGGTGCAAAAGCAACTATCACGAAAAGCCAATTGCTTTCATCAACTGGCGCAATCAAACACTTGAATAGACATCACTAGACTCTCAACTTAACCAAAAATCATGCTTCATTAACAATCATTATCTATCTTTTATCTAAGGCAAAGCCGTCCTCAAAATCTGCATAAACTTCCAAACATCCTCAAACCTCGTGTACAGCGGCACAGGCGCCACACGGATAACACCCGGTTTCCTCTTATCACAAATCACCGCATTCTCCTCCAACGCCGCACTAACATTATCCAACAATCCATCCTTCAACAACACACTAAGCTGCGTGCCCCTCTGCAGCGGATCCCTTGGTGTGATGATACGGAACAGTTCGGCGTCTGAGCTCTCAGCCAGGATCTGATCAAGCAAGTACTCCGCGTACGCTGTAAGGACCAAAGCTTTAGAGCGCAGATCATGTATGGTTGTCTTGTTAAACACGGATAGTGCACCGGAGAGACTGGCGAGATCGATGGCGGAGGGGTTGGAGAGCTGGAAGCCGCCTGCGCCGGAGGTGGGGATGAAGTTGTTGTCCATGTTGAAGCGCACGCTCTTGTCGCCGCCGTACCAGCCCATCAGACGCGGGCGGTATGTAGCTTTGCCGGTGGCGTCGTTGAGCTCGACCTTTCCATGGCGCTCGTGCACGTAAGCGCCTGCGATGGAGCCAGGGCCTGCGTTGATGTACTTGTACGTGCACCAGCATGCAAAGTCGACGTTCCAGTCGTGGAGCTTGAGCTCGACGTTTCCAGCGGCATGGGCGAGATCCCAACCGACCACAATACCCTTTGCTTGCGCGTAGGCTGTGATGCGGGGAATGTCGAAGAGTTGGCCGGAGTAGTATTGTATACCAGGAAGTAAGAGAAGAGCAGTATCCTCAGCGTGCTGATCAATAGTTGAGAGAATCAGATCAGTTGTGATGATGTGATCCTCATTAGGATGAATCTTAACCATGCTCTTCTCAGGATCAAGACCGTGCCAAACGACCTGACTCTCGATAGCGTAGTGATCACTAGGAAAAGGCTTCCATTCCAGAATGACCTTGTGTCTCTTCTCACTCGGCTTGTAAAAGCTCGCCATGAGGAGATGCAGGTTCGCTGTGAGTGTGTTCATGATGACAATCTCATGCGGAGACGCACCGACAAGGTCTGCAGACTTGACGGCGCAGTCCTCAGCGAGGTCCTGCCACGCTGGAAGCGGTGAGTTGTCAAGAGCGCTGAAGTGGCCGTTTACGCCGATAGAAGCCCACGTCTCGAGCTGGGCGTTGAGGTATTCTCGGACAGCTTTTGGTTGGGCGCCGAGAGAGTTGCCGACGAAGTAGAGACATTGTTGATCATCGGCTGCTGAGCCGTTGCCGTTGCCGTTGCTGTGGCCATTTGTGCCATTGACTGCGCCAGCTGAAACAATTAGTATAGAGCGTTAATAGCAATATGAGCGTACTCACGAATTGAACCGTCGAGGGCTTTCTTCTTGAGGGACTTCTTGGTCGGCAGGACAAACTCATCCCGAAGATGGCTTAGCTTATCCTGCGAGTCCAAATGGCGGGCAAAGTCGAGAGAGTTGGCGTCGCTGGGGAACTTGGCGGGAGCACCGCTCCTCAGACGCTCGACGAATCCAGACAGCTCCATTTTCAAAATATATTAAGCGAAGAGTAGTGTGATGTAATGAACTGATGTGGTAGAACTCGTATGATCCGTTTGTGAGTGGGATTGCGAAATCACTTTATGTTCCGTGAAGCCTCCACCAGATTTTTAGCGGAAGCACGGAAGTTTAGGGTCCATCCGCACATCCGCATCCCGACATCCGCATGGTGGACGTCATTATCCATTTTAGATATAGCGAGGTGCAGCGATTGGTCACGCGGACACAACACGGATCGGATGAGACCTTTTCACGGAGACTGGAGACGGAGGTTCAAGTACACGGAAGACGGAAGTGAGAAAACAAGAAATAACCCATGGTTTGAGTAATTGTATTTTAGACTGATGCGTTTCTGAACAATTGAGATTATACATCTTCTCTATCGATTCCATCAAGCTTCTCTGCATTGAATTAAGCTCAATATGTCGCCACACGCTGTTACGTACCAACTCCCGCGCATCAAGCTCACAGCCGAACTAAAAGAGTTCGCCGTGACGAGCAACGCTTTCCTCCCTGAGCACAGTCCCCTCAAACAATTACCCGATTCTTACTACGAGCCATGGGAGCTTGTTATTCAGCATCTACCCGCGTTGATCAAGTACTTTGATATAAGACGTGCTGTTGATACGCTTCCTGTGCTGTCGACGGAGAGATTACGGTCTGAGGCAGAGTGGAGGAGGGCGTATTCTATCTTGGCGTTCTTGACGCATGCTTATGTTTGGGGTGGAGAGAAGCCTGCGCAGGTAAGTTAACCTACTCATACTTTGATTTGATGGATATTAACGGTTTCAAGGTTCTTCCCCCGCAAATCACTGTCCCCTTCCTCGCTGTCTCACAACATCTCGAACTCCCCCCCGTGCTCTCATACGCCGCTGCAAACCTATGGAACTTCTCCTCCTCAAGCAACGATTTCACTGATCTCGACCACCTCGACACTCTTCACACCTTCACCGGCACAGAGTCAGAAAAATGGTTCCTCCTCATCAGTGTCGCAATGGAAGCTCGCGCCGGCACCATCATCCCCAAAATGATGGAAGCCCTCGAAGCAGTCAAGACACGCGACTACGACGTTATAATCTCTGCTCTCGAACAACTAAAGTCGTGCATCGACAGTGTCGGCGTTTTGTTAGAGCGCATGTATGAGAAGTGCGATCCGATGACGTTCTACTACAAGATTCGGCCGTTTTTGGCGGGGAGCAAGAACATGGAGGCAGCTGGTCTGCCCAAAGGTGTTTTCTACGACGAAGGTAATGGAAAAGGAGAGTGGCGACATCTTCGTGGTGGGAGTAACGGCCAAAGCTCCCTGATCCAATTCTTCGATGTTGTGCTGGGCGTAGAGCACATAACCAGCGGTAACAACACCGAGAAAGCCGGCGAACGTAGCTATCACGACATAGTAAAAGACTACATGCCCGGTCCTCACCGTCGCTTTCTGACGCATGTTGCTCGCAAGGGGAGTATTCGCGAGCTAGCATCGCAAACACCCAGCACACCCGCCCAAGAACGTCTTCAAGCTGCTTTCACGGCTGCGACGGAGGCGCTCACGGTGTTTAGGAACAAGCATATACAGATCGTGACGCGGTATATCGTTCTGCCGGCGAGGAGCGGGAGGAAGGATGGGCCGCAGAATCTGGCGAGTAGTTCGTCGAAGAAGAATGGGGAGGAGTTGACGGGGACGGGGGGCACGACGCTGGTGCCTTTTTTGAAGCAGTCGAGGGATGAGACTAGTGAGGCTGGACGGTTGGAGTAATTAATGAGGGATTGTCTGGTTATAGAGCATAGCGATAGATGAGCGCGAAAAGCGCGTTTCTTTGATGAATACATTTATGAACATCAACTACCTGCGCGCCGCGATTGATGCTTGGTGTGCGTGAACATGTCCACTCAGATGAACGTAGCAACTCGCTGACATACTCAAAGAGCCTCACTTCTTTGACAATGTCAATCTCTTCTAGAAAATTTCCATGCGCCAAGGCCGTAGAATTGTCTTCCGCGTACCGCCAAACTCCTCTTGGCATCCATGACTCTCCAACACCAAGACAAAGGATCATCAAAAGTCTATTACCGACCTTGGGGTAACTGTCACCCTCTTATTACCGAGTTTCCACGACCGTGTCCCTGGAATTAGGGTCTATCATTACCCGACTGCCTCACACACCGATAATTCCCGTTGCTGAGCCCCATCTAGGCCGTCGAAAACTCTGTTCCTCGGAACCCCATGCAGCCTCCTTACTCCAGAAGTTATTCCCCAATGACAAAAACCCCCCACGCGTTTTCCCCACGGGCAGGAATTTTAAAATGCTGCTGCCTTGCGAGTCAGTCGGTTTTCAGTAGTGATTCCGGGCCATCTACCGTAGACAGGCACGGGTTTGGCATTCGGGCCTTTTTTTGGCTGGTGATTGTCGGGGTTTGCACGGGCTGGCGAGTTCCCCTCACTTGACTGTAGCTTTTTTGCGGAGTCTCCGCATTCTCTCCAACGTTGCAATGTTTGGAGGCGTGTGGAGGACAGAATTGTGAGATGGACTATGAACGTTGGAGCTGTCAGCACAACGCCCTATTAATTCTTGAGTCTTTAATACTGCCTGTACTACTATTAACATATTAA